>MU723373.1:3635-17619 GCA_026770625.1 Nicotiana glauca
AGCGTATTGGGGATACAGAAGCTCGCCCGGCTTTGCAACTTATCCAAACCTCGTTCTAAATTTGGGAAAAAGACTCTAACAGAAGAGAAGTTACACGAAGTGCACCCTTCTCCATGATGTAGAAGACTCAGAAAGAGGGAGGGGTTCGTGACAATTTATATACAGTTCAACAAATATTAAAGCGGTAAAAATATTTAGTACGTAAGGCATGGAACATGTATCAAAACCAAATAAAGACAAATACAACAATTTAACTGAGCTCGAATTCCTTAATCCTGAACCAGAGATTCTGGGTTCTCCTCCCCAGCAGAGTCGCCAGAGCTGTCACACCTCCTTTTTCCGGCTATACTGCTTTACTACACCCCGGGGAAGGGTATAATAAAAAAGGAGTTTTTCCAATTTAAGGACAATCGAAACAGGATTCGTTTTTTATTTAAGAAAGTGAACGTCGTTTAAAAACGTGTTTTCGGATCACGTCACATGAAATGCACCCGGATCCTCGACACATTCCTATTTGACGTTTTTGGATTTGGATTTGGGTCGCATGAAATGCACACCTGTATTTAGGAATGTAATTTTACTAAATCGCGTCTAAAGAGACTAACACATTGTTATCTTTTGGGAAGGCCGTGAAATTTTCTAAACGGCCCGTCCCGAATTTTTAAGTATTTTTTAATTAAGTAATTAATGAGGGCCCCGCATTTTATATTTGGTTTGGCGAGGCTCGTCTCATTTTATTATTAGAAGGCAATCCTAAAGCAAAATAAAATTCTCTATTTATTATTTATCTCTAAAGCCAATTAATTCACATTTATAAATTCGGGCCTCGAATTCAAGTCCGAATTCAAACAAAAGGGAAGACCCTTTTAGCTTGAACCTGCTACCTAATTCGAAACCCAATTTTATATCATGGCGCTTTAACTTTGCGAGAGCCATGAAAATTGCTAAATGGCACGCCTCGAATTCTAAGGATTAAAACAAAGACTAATTTAAATGAGGGTCAAAAGTAAGCCAGCAAACAATCCCTTACACCTACTACGGTATCAACAACACTAATTCTGCTATTTCCATTTAATTGGTTTACTATCACATTGGTTTTTAGTCATACTAGGAAACTTCATTGCAAATAAAATACAACATTGGTTTTTAGTCATACTAGGAAACTTCATTGCAAATAAAATACAAACAGTGGAAGACTATACATGCCTAAACAAGAAGAATATTTCAAACAGTTAACAAATGGCATGAACAAACGGGAGAAAATATTTCAAGCATTCTGTTGTGACCTTGAACGATAACAACCTCTAATATACAGAACCCATGCCTAATTCATGTATGGACTATATGATTATATCAAATAATATACTCATGCTCAACAGCTATACACCGGATGCAAAATCCAAAGACAATCAAACACTGTAGCAATGAAATCAACGAATTTGCAAAGGACATAAATAGTAACATGTGATGAATTCCCATTTGCTGACTCCAGTTCATGAACTAACACTAATGTTCTCATTCCAACAATTAAGGAAATAAACAGTAGTATGAATAATTACAAACAACCACTACCATCCTAAACTTCCTTTAAATTCACATGATTCATATGTATTAAATCTAAAGAATGAAGGTGGTAAATCAACATGTAACCACACCAAGCAGTAAAGTGTGAGCTCAAACAGGAATCCAATAAACAACCCGCAGCAAAATGGACAAGTTAACTAGGATCGAAAACAACCCAATTGTTTTATTTCCATCATTATAATTCAAATCCCTGGTGTGTGTGCGCCTTAGTGAGAGCCAAATGGAAGAGACAATTTAAGGAAGAATACAACCAAAGAATAGGAAAAGTGGATCTGTTAGCAGTAACTCTGGGAGGTTACGCAGCAACTAAAAATTCCGTTTAATATGTAAATTTCACAGCTCAGAGTAAACAGAACACTTAAAATCGTTTAGGCCTATTTCGTCAAGCTTCATCACATTCAGCTTGTTATCATTCTGCACAAGAACTATCAAAACAATCAAAGTTAACCCAAGCACAATTAGGATTTTCATCCAGCAATCCATCCCTGAACTCATCTCCTCGTTAAACCAACTTATATATCTCTTTCACAGGTCGACACAGATTCACAAACAAGGATTCAACAATGCACACTTATACTTTCAAACTAGATGGCAGTTAAAGAAAAATTTTCCTTAATTTCAAACTCGTGACTCAGTCGCTAGCGGCTAGATACAACCAACTTCTATAAAACAAAACCAAAATAAAACAACATGCCTCATCCATCGACTATATCAAAGCATTTAACCATTTAAGCAGGGAATGGAATCTCATTCTTTACACTTCAACATGCCAAAAGATTCAGGAGAGGCTAGCAAATATAAACTGATTTCAAAGAAAACAGAACGTACTACTAACAAGTTTCATATTAAATTCTGTTTTAAGAAGTTCAATAGGCAAAAAATGGCTGCTGGAAACATGAACCATCCCTGATCCTATCAACTATAGTAAGCCACAAAGGACAAATATTGTCAAAAATAACGTCAGCTACTTCAAGCCAACAGAATGCATTAAAATAGTCGTGAAATCAGGGAACAGGGCACTTTAGTGATTCATGGCTCGTTTAGCAGCTTTATGACTAACTAACTCAAGCCAAACATGTCGAAACTAAGCATTTAGCATGAGCAGACTAATCTGAACATCTGAATATTTCGTGGCTAGAAAAAACACACAAGGAACTCATTTTGTGAAGTGGATAATCCTTAACCAAAAGAATCAGAAAGTCACAGAACGCCAAGCAAAATTAACCTTCAGACAATTTAGGAACCAATTCTCCAAACATTTTCAGAACTAACTACGATCGAACAGTGATAGACAAGGCAGACAAACACACAAATCACACGTTAAATGAATTCTAACAGTAACCTAACATGTCTCACCCCATTCACATAATCACACAATCAAATCGAGCCTCGATTAACCATGTTGAAATTGAACAGATTTCATATAGACGTCCAAATACCAAAAGCAACTGAAGATACTCAAATACATCACATCTCTGAGAATGAATTCATTCAACACGAACTTCGATCATAGAACCATTCGAGGCAGAAACACATAGTTCAAAGCGTTGAGACGAAACAAAATTGCAAAAAAAAAAAGCAGAGAGATGAAGATTGAACCTGAAATTTTGAACTTCTTTTGATAACAGAATCGAAGGAGATCACACATTTTTGACTCAACAAAAACTATCACGAGAACACAATGGCAGATCAAAGCTCGAGGAATAGCAAATCAGTAACAGTCGAATGGAAATCAAAGGTTTGAACAATTATCAAACGAGCTCCACTTTTAAAGCAAAATCCAGACTCAGTTTTCTTCTCCAAAATTCTTATTCCCGAAAAATCCCTCAGAAAATCATCTATGATTTTTCTCTAAATTTTTAGCTCCAAAGAAAAATCCTCCAGAAATCCCAAAATTCCTCTAGTTATCAGGCAAAACCTGATGAATGAAGGGCTGGGATTAATCGAAACCAATCTCCCGCTCCTCATTCATCCAGCATATGCCTTCTAGAGGCTTCCATCACGTGAGAAGGGGATGGGGATGAGAGAATCTGTCAGAGGTCATTACAAATATGGTGACGAGGAGGGAGGGGGAATGCGTGAGGTGAGATTTGGTGATCACTCGCCAAGAATTTGGACCGTATTAGGGCTGGATTAGGGTGAAGAAGATGGTGGAACAGTGCTCGTGAAGTATGGGTCTCTTGAGATTAGGCTTCTGTATTCTCTCGTTTGTTAACGCTTGGAACTGGGTCGGTTTTGGGGGCAAACGGTCGGGTCAAAGACGGGTCGCGGGTTGGGCTTGGGATTATTTTGTTGGTCTTGGCCCAGGTTGCTTTTAATTTCTGATTCTTTTTACCTTTTCCTAATTTCTAATTATTTTTCTTTTTTCTTTTTCTTCTTTTCAAATTAATATTAAGACCTATATTAATTCTTAAACTAAATCATCTTACAAAATTAGACTAATCATTCAACATAGTATTTTCAACAATGAATTAAACCCTATATTAAAGAAAAACTATAAAAAGTAAAATCAAGAAAAAAAAATTGAAGATGCAAAAAGAGTTATTTTTTTTTCTTCTATTTTTGTAAAATAACTAACTTACTAATTAACCTAAAAATGTAAAATTAAATTCTAAATGCAAATTCAAGGTATTTTTATATTTTCCGTGATTTAAGTAAACTAAACATGCACACAAATTATCACAAAATCCTATAAAATTATAAAAATAGGGAAAAATTATTTTTCTTGAATTTGTAGGAGTAATTCATAGAGGGCAAAAATCACGTACTCACACTATCATATGTCATTTGGTTTGTACAATCACTATCAATCAACCAAACATTAGATTTTTTGGTTGAAAGAATAGTTGCCACAAACAAGTGATCTTCTTTTTCTTCATTGGCGACTTGGGCATCTGCTTCATACTTTTGATATTTGCCTTTGAAAATTACAGCTTCATGACCAAGTTGGTTGCAAATTTTGCACTTTGCATCTGGCCTCTTTCAATATTTGAACGATGGATGACCCTTTTTGCCACAGTGCTGACAAGGTGGGTAATTTGTTTTTACATTATTACCCTTGATTTGAGTTCTGTGGTTGGTTGCCAAGACTCCTTCAACCATACCATCTTGCCTCATATGCCTCCTTTGTTATTGTGCCTGCAATGTATTTAACAATTCTGCCAAGGTAATCTTGGTTAGATCCTTTGTATTTTTTAAGGTAGTTATGGATACTTCATATTTTTCAGGCATCGTAATAAGAATTTTTTCAACAATTTTTTAATCTTTAGATTTAGTGCCAAACAACCTTACCTTGTTAACAATGCCAAGCAACCGATCTGAGTATTCTTTGATGGCTTCAGATTCTTTCATTTTCTACAACTCGAATTCCCTTATTAAATTCAGCACCTTCATGCCTCGAATTCTTTCATCTCCTGTATATTCACCCTTCAGATAATCCCAGATTTCTTTTGCTGATTTGAGAGCCATAACTCTCGTGAAAATTGTTGCAGACACACCGGCAAACAAAGTTGCTTTCGCCTTTGATTTCCTGGTTTTCTTTTCCTTGTGACTCTTGATCTGGGCCAACGTGGGGTTGTTAGGCAGCGGAAGAACATCATAATCCTCTTCCACGACCTCCCAAAGATCTAAAGCCTCCAAGTTAGTCTCCATTCTTACTGCCCACAACTGGTAATTTTCACCATCAAAGACTGGAGGAGCCAACTGATAAAAACTCGTTTCAGTCTCCATCTCACTCAAGAAAAGGTTTACTTAGGTTTTGATACCAATTGTTGGTTCTTGATAAAAAAAATTAAGGGAAATAACTGGGGAAGATGACAAGAAAATAAAAAAAGTATACTGTAATAGATATAAAATGAACTGAAGCTGAAAATTCTATATTGTTTTAGTGCATTTTGGACTACAATTTATAAGAGAAAACTTAAAAGACCTAAAAATCAGCACAAAATCTGCAGAAAATAACAAACTCCTAGAAACTAGTTCACTCCTAAAGACTAGTTCAAAATTATTTCAAATTCAAACTAAATTACTGCAGAATATAAATCTTAAGTTGAAACAGTAAAATAATTTTACTATTGTTAGCTTCTAAAGTATATTTCTAACATGTTTGCCTACAACAACAGTTGCCAGTCTAGTATCCATATGACTCCGTATGAGGCCTTATATAGGAGGCAGTGTCGTTCTATAGTTGGTTGATTTGAGCCTGGGGAGGCTAGGTTGTTGAGCACATAATTGGTTCGTGATTCTTTGGAGAAGGTGAAGTTGATAAAAGAAAAGCTTCGCACAACTCATACTAAGCAGAAGAATTGTGTATGAAATTATAATATTTACTTCTCTGTCTGTATCTAGAATTTATAATATATGATTCTGAGTTGAAAGAGTGAATTTGAAAATGCATAACTAACTCTATTTTTACTTTTCTTGTATTTTTATAAAGTTCGACGTTGAAGCACTGATTCTTCTAAACTCACGAGCCCATTGCTAGATCCGTCGCTGGTTTTCTTTTGATATTTTGGATAAGCAGTTAGCTGAGATTTGCCACTTTGATTTTGTTCATTTTTATCCTTGTGGTAGATGATACTCAAAGGATCATTATACAGTTTGGATAAAAGGAGTAATAGATTATAGAGATACTGTTAAACCTAGGCTCAATTGTTGTAGCAATTAAAAGTTTTGTCTAATAGGAAATGCAGAGACTAATAACCAGATTGGATTGAGGAGATAATTACTTGGATTTTGTAAGATTGATATTTTGGTAGGAAGGAGTCACTTTTTGAGTGAGATGAAATGTCAAGTTAACTGGAGAAGTAAGCTCCTAGACAATAAGCTCTTCAATAGACAATTCCCAATATATAGTTGAAATCAGTTGGAAAAGGCTAATAAAGCTGAAGATGGTAAAGTTGGTTTTATTCTGAAGAGAAATCAGCATACTTTTGGGAATGCTATGGAAAAACAATGAACATAGTACTTCTGCAAGAACCATTTTTCTTTGCAAGCTATAAGAATATAAAGTTGCCCTCTAACTAGGACGATAATGACCTCGACCTGGACGAAATCTAGTATACCACTAGAACTTGGTAAACACGACCAACTGAAATCTTAAATATTTGGGGTCCAGTTTTAGGTGGAAATAATGACAGATATTGAATAAGCAGCAGCCCTCCGCGGAGTCGGAGAGTGTTTTCGGTACAATCTTAGGTGGCTGAAGTAAATGCAGAACTAAATACAGTGGTACTAATACACCCATCTTAGACAGTGTCGGCGATCAAAATTGCACTAGGAACACCACTTTCTTGAATAACTTGTAGTACTCTCTTGTAAACCTACATTAGTTGTTCAAATAATACTTTGACTAAACTTTAATAATGTTCAAAATAAATATATAGCTAGTGTTTGGTCATAGATTTTCAAATTTGTTTTGAAAAATCTAATTTGAGTGAAGTTTGGTTTGAAGATGAAAATATGTTTGGACATAAGTTTCCAAAATATATTTCATTTCTTTTTTGAAAAAACATGAAATATGACTTATACCCACAAGTTATAAAAGCTATCACAAATACCAACAATACATTTATCAATAACATTTTTTATATTATTGCAATCCATAATTCTGAACATAAATAAACTTGGTACAAAATTATCATTTTTATAATCCAAGCAAATGTAGAGATTGATGAAGATGTCGCATATTGTATTGGAGGGGGTGGATGAAGTGGAGGATCGCATCTAGTGTTCTATGTGGTAAGAATGTGCCATCAAAACTTAAAGGTAAATTCTACAGTGCGATTGTAAGACCGACTAAGTTGTATGGGGCGGAGTGTTGGCCAAGAAAATGTACAGATTGACGAGGATGTCGCATATTGTATTGGAGGGGGTGGATGAAATGGAGGATCGCATCTGGTATTCTATGTGGTAAGAATGTGACATCAAAACTTAATGGTAAATTCTACAGTGCGGTTGTTAGACCGACTACGTTGTATGGGGCGTAGTGTTGGCCAGTCAAGAAGCAAAAATGAGAATGTTGAGATAGATGTGCGGGCTCAACAGGATAGATAAAACTAAGAATTAAAATATTCGGGACAAGTGTGTCCCCCATGGAAGACATGATGCGGGAAGCGAAGCTTAGATGATTTGAGAATGTGAAGAGGAGAGGCGCATATGCCCCAGTAAAGAGGTGTGAGAGGTTGGCCTTGGTAGGTGTGAGTAGAGGTAGAGATAGGCCAAGAGGTAATGTGAAGAGGTGTGAGAGGTTGGCCTTGGTGGTCTGAGTAGAGGTAAAGGTATGCAAAGAGGTATTGTGGAGAGGTGATTAGGTAGGACATGTCGTTACTTCAGCTTACTGAGGACATTGACCCTTGAGAGGAGGGCGTGGAGATCGAGAATTAAAATAGAAGGCTAGGAAGTAGGCGTGCGTTTTCCTAGTCCATACCAGTACTACTAGTGCTAGCCTTGTACTTTCTTATTTTTTTTAGATTCCTATTACTACCTTTGTTTCTTTAGCTTCGGTTATTTGTTATCTTGCTGGTGTTGTTGTTGATAAAAGGAAACTGCCAATAATAAATGACTTAGAATGTACAAGCAGATTCAAGTGTCAGAGAATATACAAGCAGATATGCTAGGCATTGACAATGCAACTAGTCTATAACCAAGCACTTGATCCAAATCTGGAATAACTAAAGCTTTGGTTTTTCCTACAGCTAAACAAAGGCTTTCCTGGAACAGGTACGCATTTTATGAGCCAACTAACTGGGCACGACAGAGCAGCCATTCCAATGCACACTTTCCACTGCTGCCAATTCAACCTCTCTGTACATGCAAACTTCTTCAGCATTTCTACCATAGCAACCTGGATAAGGACTATGATTCCCACTATCCCCCAAAATAACCTCTTTGTTCTTAGCTCCCCCAGGAGATCTCCTTCATACTTTCTCATGTTGAATATGTTGAAGAGTTGACAGAGAACAAAGATGTTGAATACCATGGTGTCTTTTTCCTTATCACTTAATTGGTATGTTGATTCACCTGTGAATTGGATGGTCAGCAAAACCGAGATCAGGTACAGAGCTTGGCCCACTATATTCTTCAACATAATATTGGTTATAAATGGCTCATTTTGGTAAGTTGGTGGCTGTTGCATGAGCTTTGTTCCAGGCTTATCTATAGTGAGAGCCAGAGCTGCTAATGTGCCCACCATCAGCTTTACCCAAAGTACCTGAAGCATTGCATAAGGAACTTTTCCTGCTGAAATTACTGTGACAATGTGGATGGTCACGGGCTCGCTAGCTGAAATTGCTGTCACAAAGTCTATCACCAAAGCAGCAATAGTTGCTGTTAGTTGGAATTGTGTGAATACCTGAACATTGTTATATGTGGTTCTTCCCCAACTTAGAACTTTGGCTACGGAAGCAAAGTTATCATCCATGATGACAATATCTGAGCTGTCCCTCGCGGTATCAGTTCCTTGATTACCCAGTGAAATCCCCACATTGGCTTCTCTAAGTGCTTCTGCATCACCCACACTTTCTCCAGTAACTGCAACAACATGACCATTCTTTTGCAAGCATCGCACAATCGTAAGCTTGTCAAATGTTGAGGCTCTTGCAAACACACGAATGTTTTCAACTCTCTCCAATCTTTCATCTTCAGCATATTCTTGGAATTCTGTTCCTTCTATGACTTCTCCAGTGGATATGTCATGATTAGGCTCAAGTATACCACAATCGACAGCTGACGCACGAGCTGTGTGGATATCATCCTTTGTAATGATTTTGATGTTCACACCAGCATTTTTGCAGTTCATCACAGCTTTCCTTGCTTGTTCTCTACATGGAGCTTTCAGACCAACAAATGCTAATAAGATCCAATCATCTTCTTTGATCTTGGGATGGAAAAGCCCTTCACAATCAATCGGATGTTCTTCTGGCACACTTCTATATGCAAAAGCAACACAGTGCAGACCATCCCTTTTCATCGTTGTAACTGTTCGCTGCAAAGCTGCTCTAGCATCATCATTTATATCTTTGATATCCCCTGTCTCCTTATAGTAACGTGAACACATGCTCAGTATTGCCTCTGGAGTTCCTTTGTGGTGCATATGGACTCTGCTGTCAGCATTCCTCCTGATCAAAACACTCCCTTGGTATTCTGAGGAGAAGCTTTCGCCATAGACAACTGTACGGCTGTTTTTCAGTTGTTCTACATCCATCTTCATGCTTTTGATGCCCCAGGCCAATATTGCATTTTGAATTTGCTCCTCAATGTGTTCAAATGAAGTTCCTGGTTGGCTCTTGGTATCGTTCAGAGCCATTCCCTCATGAAGCAGATCAAGAATTTCTGGTGCGAATGAGGAGAAGGTACATCTTCCAATATATTTTTGGCCTAGCCAAAATTGGCTGACCTGCAGAGAGCTTTCAGTCAGTACGCCTTCCTTATTCGTACAAATCACGGTTGCGGAGGCCATTGCTTCACAAGCTGAGAGACTTCTGACAAGTGCATGATCAGCGATCATCTTCTTGGTTGAGTAAGCTATAGTTAACGCACAAGCTAGTGTCAATCCTTCTGGAATGGCTCCCGATGAAATTGCAACTGGAGTTGCTAGAATTCCAATAACAGCTTTCCATACATCTTGTATGCTCGTCTTACCTCCGATGAACAACTTTCTGCCATTGTTTCGCATATTCCCTGAGAAATAACGGACCAACAGCACTACGAGAACAAATGAACTGATTGCCAGACCAACCTTTGCTATATGTGAAGTCAATTTGTGCAATTTCTTTTGCAAAGGTGATTTATGATCATGATTGAAACAAGTTGGAGTTATGATTTCTGCAAAAGCTGTATTCATGCCCACTGCTGTGACAAGCATTCGACCATTACCCCTCAAGACTTTGCTACCGGATAGCAAGAACAGGTTGCTGCTATTGTTGACCTCCACATGGCCATTTTTCTTTGTTATGGTTGATTCATCAATTTGCAGGGAATTCTGATCTATGTAGAGCCCATCAGCAGGCACCCGATCTCCAGCTCTCAAACGAATGACATCTCCGACAACTGCTGCAGATAATGAGATATGCGTGTCCTTCCCGTTTCTAATCACAAGAATGGGGACAGCTTCAATAGGCCTGCAAAGTTCATAAAGTTGCCGTTTATGCCAATAGTTACAAGAAGCTGAGAGACTGATGACAAGAAACAAGGCAACTAATATGCTGCCTCCATCAAAGCATCCTTTCAACCCCTGATTTTTTATGCCAAAACCAAGGGATAGAACAGCATATAGTAGTACAATGATGATGTTGGGATCTTTCAGGCTCTTTAACAGCATTTGGAATAGATTTACTGGTGGCTTCTTAAATGTGTTGGTCCCAAAATGTTTGCGTCGGGAAGCAATGTCCTTACCATCACCTAGTATTCCCTTTTCAGGATTTGCTTTGAGAGTAGAAAGCAATCCCTCCACCCCATCAAGCTGATCAAGCTTTTCAATATCTCTCAATCGAACGAGTTTTGCTAATGTCGGCTTGCTGATGTTCGAAAAACATTCTGGTTCGATATCAACTGCTGTATAAGATTGAGAGCGTGAAAAGTTGCTCAAGAGCTCGGTCTTGTTTTCAGCAACAATCTTCTTGGTAGAAGATAACAATACTCTGGCAGTATAGAGAATTTTAAAGGCCCAGTGCCATCTCTTCCTGGCGGGGGAGCGTAAAGTAGGTACTGTTACTTGCAAGATGTCACACATGATTTTTGTATAATATCCAAATGGGTGACTGAAGATGGTGTTTCTAGTTTGAGAATCTGGTGAGTTAAAATATTCTTGAAATTTATATTTATTAAGAGGAAAAAATGGATTCTTTTACTGCATCGAAAATCTGATTATATAGTACAAAGTTCATAGTCAAAATTAAACCGCGAGCGCACCGTTTGCCGTACAGTCAGGATACTAAGAGTGCGGATTGATATACTTTTGGAAGTTGCAATGAAAGTTAAGTTCACTAAAGATGTTTGTTTTTGCATACTTGTCTTTTTGTTCATGACTTGAGAAGTGGTCTTTGTTTAAAGCTAACTACAATATTGGATACCAGCTTGGCCATAATTGTATTATATCAGAAAATGGAAATGATTGAATTATCATGAAATGATGAGGGTACTGCCGTACTGGAAAATACTTGCCCAAAAAGCTAAAGGAAAAAAGGTTAAAAGTTGAGCATAGTGTTGGGGTGAACCTCATTATTGTCATAGTTTCAGTTGTTTGGAAAACAAGCATGTAGTTAACGAAGTTCCCATAGTTGATAATTAGCGGTGTAAATTATTTTTACATTATCAGAAAACTAGTAATAGCAAGTTATTTATTTTTTTTTTAACTTAGATCACTAATTTACTAACAGTAGTTATAGAAATTTACTTCTAATTACTTTAAATGATCTGATTGCATAAATATAGGAGTATAATATTCGTGCGTCTAACTTGTTGAAATTTGGCAAATTTCCATCCCACATCCGTGGGTTAGGGAGTTTGGTAGTAAACTTTTTCCTATAAAAGAAGGCCTAATGTTTAGGATTTAAACACACCTCTCATTTGCCTTCTTATCTTCTTAAGGCATTTGTATCTTCGCTTTTTAGTATTATTTGACTTGTATTTTTGGAGTGGAATAAAATATTGGTTGTGTTCGAGGAGTAGGCAAAATTAGCCGAACCTCGTAAATTCTGGTGTTCCTTTTATTATTGCTTTATTGCCTTATTTATTATTTGGTGGCTGCCATAATTTTTGGTATATAGTTGTGACTCATTCACACTATATACATTTGGCTTCCGCAACAATTGGTATCAGAGCCAAGGTACTGTCTAAGTATGCTCTGTGGTTGCAGCATAGTCTGATCTTCCACATAAGAAAAGATTTATCTTGGTAACTGAGTCAAGGTTCTGTCTGAGTATGCTCTGTGGTTGCAGCTTAGTCTGATCTTCCACACCAGAAAGGAAATAATCTTGATTTGTGTCGTCAGCTATTAAATAATATTTGTGTCAAAGATGGGAGACAATAAACAAGAAGAATCTACATCAAGTGTCAACAATACGTCATCATTGGCATCTTCGCTTATGACAAGAATTGTGTCAAATGCGAAATTTGCGGTAGAAATTATTGACGGGTCCGGACATTTTGGGATGTGGCAAGGCGAGGTTCTAGATGTCCTTTTTCAACAAGGGCTAGATCTTGCTATTGAAGAAAAGAGACCAGATGCTATCGGAGAAGAAGATTAGAGAATTATCAATCGTGTTGCTTGCGGTACCATTCGATCCTACCTTGCTAGATAGCAGAAATATCCATACACAAAGGAAACTTCTGCTAGTAAATTATGGAAAGCACTGGAGGATAAATTTTTGAAGAAAAACAGTCAAAATAAATTGTACATGAAGAAGAGACTGTTTCACTTCACCTATGTTCCTGGTACCACGATGAATGAACATATTATCAGTTTCAATAAGTTGGTCACAGATTTGCAAAATATGGATACAACTTATGATGATGGTGACTTGGCCTTGATGTTGTTGGCGTCACTTCCTGATGAGTACGAGCACCTTGAAACTACTCTACTCCATGGAAATGACGAAGTTTCTCTCAGAGAAGTTTGTTCGGCTTTGTACAGCTATGAACAAAGAAAGCGAGAAAAACAGAAGGGCGGAGAAGGAGAAGCACTATTTGTGAGGGGTCGTCCTCAAAATCAAACGAGGACAAAAAAGGGAAGATCTAAGTCAAGATCTAAACCCCGCAAAGATGAATGTGCCTTTTGTCGAGAAAAGGGGCACTGGAAGAAAGACTGTCCGAAGTTGATGAATAAGGCCAAACATAACAATGGAAAGGCCATTATGGATTCAAATGTAGCTGATTGTGATGATTCAGATTTCTCATTAGTTACAACGGAGCCATCAACATCATCAGATATATGGTTGATGGACTCGGCTTATAGCTATCATATGTGTCCCAACAGGAATTGGTTTGTGGACTTTCAAGAAGGAGAATATGGAGTCGTCCAAATAGCGGATAACAACCCTCTTACCTCATATGGAATTGGTTTAATACGATTAAGGAACCCTGATGGAATGATCAGAACATTAACATATGTTCGATATGTACCGGATTTGAAGAAGAATCTTATCTTTGTGGGAGCCCTAGAATTAAAAGTGTTCAAAATCGTTGCAGAAAATGAAGTGATGAGAGTATGCTCTGGTGCACTAGTGGTAATGAAGGCTAATCGGAAGAAAAATAACATATACCGCTATCATGGTAGTACAATTATTGGGACAGCGACAGTGACGTCCAGTGACGACAAAGAGGTAAAAGCAACCAGGCTATGGCACATGCACTTGGGACATGCTGGAGGAAAATCCTTGAAAACTCTATCAGATCAAGGATT
>MU723373.1:20058-30508 GCA_026770625.1 Nicotiana glauca
CGGGTGATCTGGACAAACGAAGATCAACTACTGCTTATGTGTTGCTTTTGCAAAAGCACCAGTTAGTTGGAAGTCTACTTTACAGTCAACGGTTGCTTTGTCTACGACAGAGGCAGAGTACATGGCTATTACAGAGGCTGTGAAGGAGGCAATTTGGCTTCAAGGATTGCTAAAGGAGCTTGGTGTTGAACAAAAAGGTATCACAATTTTTTGTGATAGTCAAAGTGCTATTCAATTAGCGAAGAACCAAGTTTATCATGCAAGGAGGAAGTACATTGATTTTCGGTATCATTTTGTACGAGAAATCATAGAAGAAGGTGGAGTCACGGTGAAGAAAATTCATACTACGGAGAATTCTGCTGATATGCTGACAAAGGTGGTGACTGCGATCAAGTTTAAACATTGTTTGGATTTGATTAACATTGTTGAACACTGAAGATTGAAGATGAAGACACAACCAAAATTTGTTATTGAGAGAAAATTGAAGATGTGGAATTTTGCCAAGGTGGAGATTTGTTGAAATTTGGCAAATTTACATCCCACATCGGTGGGTTAGGGAGTTTGGTAGGAAACTTTTTCCTATAAAAGAAGGCCTAATATTTAGGATTTAAACACACCTCTCATTTGTCTTCTTATATTCTTAAGGCATTTGTATCTTCGCTCTTTAGTATTATTTTACTTGTATTTTTGGAGTGGAATAAAATATTGGTTGTGTCCGAGGAGTAGGCAAAATTAGCCGAACCTCGTAAATTCTGGTGTTCCTTTTATTGTTGTTTTATTGTCTTATTTATTATTTGGTGGCTGCCATAATTTTGGTATAGTAGTTATGACTCATTCACACTATATACATTTGGCTTCCGCAACATAACTTATTGATATGCTACATATAGCTTGTCGTCGACAAAGTTCCGACGCATTGATTATAATATTGTACACTAATAGGTTGTTTGACCAATGTAATGATCCGGCACATCCTTTGGAGCATTTGCATTTAGTTCGGTGGTTTAAAGTCATGAGTAGCTACACATGACGTAATATGACTTGGATCTATCATCAGTTTTGGTTTTCTAGTGATTCAGGATAGATTTGGAAGAATAATTCTCATTTTGAAAGTTTTAAGTTGGAAGAGTTGAGCAAAATTAACTTTTGTGTATTTGATCTCGGATTGGAGTTATCATGATTCCGTTAGGTCCGGATGGTGATTTTAGACATAGGCGCATGAACGGATTTCTATTTGGATGTTTCTAGAAGGTTTTGGCACTATTTGGCAAAATTTGGCAACTTGAAGCTTTGAAATATTTATAAGTTTGACCGGGAGCTGACTTTGATGATATCGGGGTCAGATTATTGTTCCGGGAGTTAGAATAGGTTTGTTATGTCATTTGAAACTTGTGTGCAAAATTTGAGGAGGTCTTTTCGGGTTTGATTTGATGTGCTTCAACACGAGTCTTGAAAGATTCGACCTTTTATCGCTTGTGTTTGTTTCCAAAGGCATTATTTGATATTTTAGAGTTGCTTCTGTCTAGTTGTCACGACCCCAGTTTCCCTTTATAGGATGTCGTGGCGGCTTCTAGTCTCTAAGACTAGGAAAGCCTAACAACTATCGCTCGGCATGTACAAGCAAATTTGCAACTCAGAGTAAGAACAACTCCCAAAACCGTAGTTACAAGCCACAAGCTCTAAGGGAGTAAATATCCCTATACATCGAAGTCTAAGAAAATAAAGAAGAGATAACATAATAAGGATGGAGGGTGTTACATCTCGCGTTTTCGTATGTTAAAATTTCTTTTTCAGTTAACCGGCGTGGACTCGGGGATGAAATTATCTTGAGGTTAACACATTTACGCTATTTATAACAAGCAATAAAGAAGTGTGATGAAGGATAAAGGGTACACGAATTAAAGAAAACAAGTTTTGTTGAAAGCGGCCAATTTGAAATAAAATATGGGTCGATCAATAATACCCGATAATTACGGACTAGTACCATATAAGGTAACATATGATCATGATAGTAGGATATATAAACTGTATTAAAAGTAAGTAAAATTTTATGTAATTTGAGACAATTTTTAGTCACATGAATAATTGGTTAATTATGAAATAGTGGGACATTACCTAATTAATTAATTTAATATTTTAAGATAACCTTGCCCACTCCCACGTGGCCGCCCTCCCTACCAAGACAATGACTCTTAAAGTTATTTGAGAGGTGGCAACCTAATGCGTTGTATTGAATACACCTTTTATAGTTTGAAATAGCCAAGATAATATTCCATTCAAGAGACTCCATAATCCAAAGGGATATGAACGTTAGCCATTTCGGGCATTATCCATGAGACATGGAAATTAATTCCTTGTGAAGGATCAAGCAACTATCTGTCTTTGGTTTAAAACCAAAAACAGAAACCATTTCGTCCAAATATTTCAAGAAATAATTTCGTTTGAAAATTTCAAAGAAGCAACCACAATTTCGTTCAAGGATTCAGAAAGCAGATCCGATTTCTTTTGTGTTCTAAGTTCAATCAACGAAGGTTCTCCGACGAAATATTATCCAGAGTTTTTTCTGCCCTATGTATGTTAAGGTCTTCCCTTCTTTCTTTTGGCATGGTTCAAATTATACTGAAGAAACGAGCAAATGCACAGTTTTCATAAATTACTCTACTCATAGATATACTAGGGGTGTCTATATTCTTAATTCCCCATGAGAAGTATTATTATCTTTCTGTTCATGGGTCTCAAAATAATACGCACTTGAAAAAGTTTATCCGGAAGGAATATTGAGTTTTTTACGTACTTTTCATGCATTTCACCCATTTATACATGTGTATTGACCCATGGCCAAATGACGTTATATATGCGTATATATGTAAATATATGTATATGAGATATGGAAAAAGGTTATGACGTTATATACGCACTACCACCTGATCAGCTGGTATATGTTGATGATGTTGCCCACAGTGGTCGAGATGATATAATGAGTTGCCCTCAGTTTACACCCACACCTATGCATGGCACGAGATTTATACGCACGTGCATGACATTATAAATATTTTAAAATTTACGAAGTTGTTCAGATTTAAAGCCGTGTTTTTATATTCCATGTTTCATCTATGTCTTTTACGTACTAATTTTCATGCCTTACATACTCAGTACATTTTTTGCACTGATGCCCTATTTCACGGGAACAGCGTTTCATGCCTGCAGGTGCCGGTAGGCAAGCTGACGGTCCCCCTTATTAGGATCCTTGATCAGTAAGAGTTGGCGTGCTCTACTCGATCAGAAGCTGGTTTTGATTTTGGTACCATATGTTTATAAATATAGATATGATGTGGCTTAGTCCCGTCTTTATACAGTTATATTTACGTTAGAGGTCTACAGATAGTATGTATACTTGGATTGTATGTGGCCTTGTCGGCTTTCAGTTTTGGATATATAGTTGTCTATAGCAGCTTAGTCGACTCGCGCACTGTATTCTGCAGGTATACATACATAGGCCTTGTTGGCAGGTTTCCTTCATGTATGTTATTTTCGTAATTTAGGAGATATTATTCAGGTTCATATCTTAGACGCATGCTTAGGGGTGTTTGACATGTAGGACTCAGGCACCCGTCGCGGTCCATTGGTGTGGGTCGTGACAAAAGTGGTATCAGAGCAGTTCTATCCTAGGGTTGCCTACAGGCCGTGTCTAGTAGAGTCTTGTTTATGGGTATGTTGTACACCACACTTATAGACAGGAGGGTACATGACATATAGGATGTTATCATCTCTTTTTATCTCAGATTATGAGATATACGAATTCATGTTCCTAACGATATGTTATATTTTCAGCGATGCCTCCAAAGAGTACGGCCACCCAAAAGGGAAAGTTCATGGCTGGTGAGACTACTATTTGAGTGCCACGAGTTACCAGGGCTCGGGGAGAGTCTCATGGTGAGGTTCCATCTCAGACTTCACATACCCGCCCTTTCCAGAAGTGCTCCGAAGGACACCAGCTCCAGCGCCCACCCTTGTAGATTCAGCACCTCCGCCGGATGCATCGGGTCAGGATATGAGAGATCATATTAAGCTATTTACTCAATTAGTATCCACACAAGATCGACGTCATGAAATAGGTATTGGTCATGCATATAGGTCGGTCAGTGCGAGGGGTTGTTACTTCATAAATTTAGACCTCCAGTATATACTAGGGCAGAACAGAACGAGGACCCTCAGGTATTTATTGATAGAGTGCAGAGGACGTTACAGGTAATGAAGGCCACTACGACTGAGTCAGTTGAGCTAGCTTCCTATAGAATTTGAGATGTTGCATTTCATTGATATGAGTCTTGGGAATTGTCCAAAGGTGAGGATGCCCCTCTAGTAGTATGGAAGAAGCTTACAGAGGCTTTTCTTCGTCATTATCTGCCACCAGAGCTTAGATGAGCTAGAGTTGATAGGTTATTGAACCTTCGACAGGGTAACATGAGTGTTCAGGAGTACAGTCTTCAGTCGTTGGCCAGGTATGCTCCCGCTATCGTATCTAAGATAGAGGATCGGGTTCACCGATTTATGATGGGATTAGAGCCTCACTTGCTTAACGATTGTATTTCGGTATCGCTTCAGCCAGACATGGATATTTCTCGTATTCAAGAATATGCTTAGGGTGTAGAGGAGCATAAACATAAATAGAAGTCTGACCGTGAGCATGATAGGGCCCAGAAAACGAGAGCGAGGTTTACGTGTCCTTCTGGTGAGTTTTGAGGTGGTCAGAGGCAACAGTACCCGAGGTATCCAGCCTAGCCATTAGCTAGCGCACCTCCTCAGTTTGGTGGTAAGATATTCGATCCTTCCACATATTCAGGGTCTGGTCAAAATTTTAGGGCGTCAGGTTCACAGTATAGAGGTGAGTCAAATCAGATGAGGCCACCCTTGCCACGATGTGCTCAACGTGCTAAGCAGCATACCGGGCGGTGCCGTATGGGATTCGGTGTTTGTTATACTTGTGGCTATCCAGTCCATGTTATGAGGGATTGTCCGATGACAGGTGATGAAAGCATAGCTCAGCCAGCGCGATCTGTAGTTGGTTCGTCATCATCAGTATGCCCCCTGGGCATAGTGCACAAGCACTAATGAGTCGTGGTAGATGCAGAGGTGGAGCTTCTAACTCGAGCAATCCTTAGAACCGCATTTATGCGTTGGCAGGACGACATAACAAGGATTCATTGTCAGATGTTGTTACAGGTGTATTATCAGTCTCTTCGTATGATGTATATGCACTGATTGACACAGGTTCCACCTTATCATACATTACTCTGTTAGTTTCTAGTAAGTTTTGAATAAAACTTGAATTGGTTAAATCTTTTGAGGTGTCTACACCTGTTGGGGAGTTAGTGATAGCTAAGTGAGTATATAGGGGTTGCATATTAGTGTTCATATTCGATCTACCGTAGCGGAGCTAATCGTGTTGGATACGGTAGAATTTGATGTTATAATGGATATGGATTGGTTGGCTTCATGTCATGCCAACGTCGATTGTAGATCAAAGATAGTCCGATTTCAATTTCAAGGGGAACCTGTTTTAGAGTGGAAGGGTAATATAGCATCGTCGAGAGGAAGATTCATTTCCTATCTGAAGGCAAGGAAGATGATCAATAATGGCTGTATTAATCACTTAGTTCGGGTTCAGGATATGGAAGTGGAGTCACCAACCATTCAGTCCACTCCTATTGTGAATGAGTTTCTCGATGTTTTTCCTGGTGAGCTTCTAGATCTCTCGCCAGAGCGAGAAATTGAGTTTGCTATTGACCTATTGCCAGAAACTCACCAAATATCGATTCCTCCCTATAGAATGGCCCCTGCAAAGCTGAAGAGTTGAAAGAACAGCTAAAGAAGTTACTTGAAAAGGCTTTATCAGACCTAGTACATCACTGTGGGAAGCACCTATGTTATCTGTGAGAAAGAGAGATGGTTCCTTACGAATGTGTATTGGTTATAGGCATCTGAATAAGACGACGATCAGGAATATGTACCCGCTCCCAAGAATTGATGATTTATTTTATCAGTTACAAGTTATCAAGTGTTTTTCAAAGATATACTTGAGTCTGGGTACCATCAGTTAAGGGTTAAGGATAAAGATATTCCAAAGACAACATTCGGGACTAGATATGAGCACTTTGAATTTCGGGTTATGTCGTTCGGTCTAACTAATGCCCCAACAGTATTTATGAATTTGACGAAGCATGTGTTTAGGTCTTTTTAAAATATGTTCATAATTGTATTTATCGATGATATATTGGTGTATTCTCGTTTAGAGGCTAAACATGCAGATCATCTGCGTACTGTGCTCGGAGTTCTACAAGAAGGGATGTTGTATGCGAATTTTTCTAAATGTGAATTCTTGTTGAACTCTGTAGCTTTCCTTGGGCATGTTATTTCGGGTGAAGTCATCCAGGTGGATACACAAAAGATTGAGGTAGTAAAGACTTGGCCTAGACCCACAACACCGACGGAGGTTCGTAGCTTTCTCGGTTTGGCAGGTTATTACAGGAGATTTGTAGAAGGATTTTCTTCCCTTTCAGCACCTTTAAAAAAGTTGACTTAGAAGGAAGAAAAATTTCAATAGACCGACGCTTGCGAACGAAGTTTCAAGGCCTTAAAGGACAGATTAACTTCAGCACCGGTTCTAATGCTCCTAGAAGGGACCGATGGTTATGTGATCTATTATGATGCTTCAGGCATTGGATTGGGTTGTGTGCTGATGCAGCATGGTAAGCTTATGGCTTATGCTTCTAGACAACTAAGAAAGAACGAGAAAAACTACCTGACCCACGATTCAGAGTTAGCCGCGGTGATTCATGCACTAAAGATGTGGAGGCACCACTTGTATGGCATTCATGTTGATATCTATATGGATCATAAGAGCCTTCAGTATATCTTCAAGCAAAAGGAATTGAATCTACGTCAAAAGTAGATGTTTGGAGCTACTTAAAGACTATGACGTTGATATTTTATACCATCCAAGGAAGGCGAACATAGTAGCTGACGCCCTCAGCCGTAGATCTATGGGTAGCATGTCGTATTTACAGTCAGAAAAGAGGGGAATATCCCATGAGGTTCATCAGCTAGCTATTCTTGGAGTTCGGTTACCGGACTCATATGACATTTGAATTACTCTTCAGGATACGATGACATCCTCTTTAGTAACTGAAGTAAAGGAACACCAGTACGAGGATCCTGTGTAAGTTCATTATAGGGATACCACCCTTCAGAAAGAGAAGACACCATTTGAAATCATAGAAGATGCGGTCCTCAGCTATCGAGGACGATTATGTGTGCCTAATATTACTGGGCTACGTCAGCAGGTTATGGGAGAAACTCACTATTCTCGTTATTCTATCCATATAGGAGCAACAAAGATGTATCACGATATCAGGGAAGTGTATTGGTGGGACAGAATGAAAAAGGATATAATAGAGTTTGTTGCTCAGTGTCCTAACTGTCAGCAGGTTAAGATTGAACATAAAAAACTCGGTGGGTTATTGCAAGCTATGGAGATTCTGACTTGGAAATAGAAAGTAATCAATATGGACTTCATCGTAGGCTTACCTCGTACACATCGTAAGTTCGATTCGATATGGGTGATTGTTGATAGGCTTACAAAGTCAACCTATTTTCTGCCCATTAGAACTACATATTCCTTAGAGGACTATGCAAGGCTTTATATTAAGGAAATAGTACGACTGCATGGTGTCCCTGTATCTGTTATCTCAGATAGAGGAACTCAATTTACAACTGACTTCTTGAGGTCTTTCCAAAAAGGATTGAGGACTCAAGTAAGTCTTAGTACAATATTTCATCCCCAGACAAACGGATAGGCTGAGCGTAATATTCAAACACTGGGGATATGTTACGAGCTTGTGTAATAGACTTCAATGTAGCTGGGATGATCTGCCGCTTATTGAGTTCGCATATAATAGTTACCATTCCAGTATTCAGATGGCTCCGTACAAATATCTTTACGGACGGAAGTGTAGGTCACCTATAGGGTGGTTCAACATTGGAGAATCTAAATTACATGGGCCAGACCTGGTTCAGTAAGCCATTGAAAAAGTAAAGCTTATCCGGGATCGACTGTTGACAGCTCAGAGTCGTCAGAAGTCATATTCTGATATGTGGCGATGAGTTTTGGCGTTTGGGGTTACTGACTGGGTATTCTTAAAAGTGTCACCTATGAAGGGTGTGATGAGGTTTGTCAAGAAAGGCAAACTTAGCGCACGATACATTGGGCCTTATAGGATAATTCGGAGAGTGGGCCAAGTAGCTTATGAGTTAGAATTACCCTTGGAGTTGGAGTATGTCCATCCGATATTTCACGTATCTATGTTACGGAAGTACATTGGCGATCCTATCCGAGTGGTGACCACAGATGATGTACAAGTTACAGAGGACTTGTCATACAAGGAAACTCCAATTGCAATCCTAGACCGACAAATCTGTAAGCTACGGAATAAGGAGGTAGTCTCTATGAAAGTACTTCAGAGGAACAACAATGTGGAAGAAATGACTTGGGAGAGAGAACATGAAATCTAGACATCCCTACTTATTTCATCATCCAGAGAAGGTTTCGACGGAGACATCATAACCATAAGGTACGTGTACAAATTCTTTTATTGGTTATTATCGTTGGTCGTAGGAGGACATTGTCGTTATTGATAATTTTGGTCCGGTGTGACGTTGGATTATCAATCTTCTACAAGGAGATTTGGTAGTAGTGTTGTCACAAAGGTGACCCTATCAAAGTTATATAGATCACGAGGAGTTGAACATTCGAAGACGAATGTTTTGGGGGGGGGGAAAGATTTTACATCTCGCATTTTCATAAGATAAATTTCATTTTCAGTTAACCAGCATGGACTCAGGGATGAGATTAACGCATTTACGCTATTTATATCAAGCAATAAATAAGTGCTATGAAGTATAAAGGGTACACGAATTAAAGAAAACAAGTTTTATTGAAAGCGGCCAATTTGGGATATAATACGGGTCGAGCAATAATACCCGATAATTACGGACTAGTACCTTACATAGTTCCATATGACCCTAATAGTAGGATATATAAAGTGTATTAAAAATAAGTATAATTTTAAGTAATTTGAGATAATTTCTAATTACATAGGTAATTGGTTAATTATCGGGTAGGGGAATATTACCTAATTAATTAATTTAATATTAGAAGATAACCTTGCCCACCCCCACGTGGAAGCCCTCCCTACCAAGACAATGACTCTTAAAATCATTTGAGAGGTGCCAACCTAATGCCTTGTATTGAAAACACCTTTTATAGTTTGAAATAACCAAGATAATATTCCATTCAAGAGACTCCATAATCCAAAGGGAATGAACGTTAGCCATTTCTGTCATTATCCATAAGACTTGGAAATTAATTCCTTGTGAAGGATCAAGCAACATTTTGTCTTTGGTTTAAAACCAAAAAAAGAAAGCATTTCGTCCAAACATTTGAAGAAATCATAGCCAAATTTTGTTTGAAAATTTCAAAGAAGCAAGCACAATTTCGTTCAAGGATTCAGAAAGCAGAAATCCGATTTCTTTTGAGTTCTAAGTTCAATCAACGAAGGTTCTCCGACGGAATATTATATAGAATTTTTCCTACTTCAGGTATGTTAAGGCCATCCTTTCTTTCTTTTGGCATGGTCCAAATTATACTGAAGAAAAGAGAAAACGCACAACTTTCATAAATTACTCCACTCATAGAGATACTAGGGGTGTTTATATTCTTGATTCCCCATGAGAATTATTATTATCTTCTGTTCATGTGTCTCAAATAATACGCTGTTGAAAAAGTTTATCCAGAAGGAATACTGAGATTTTACGTACTTTTCATGCATTTCACCCATTTATACATGTGCATTGACCCATGAACAAATGGTGTTATATACGCGTATATATTTAAATATATGTATATGGGATATAGAAAAAGTTTTCGACGTTATATACGCACCACCACCTGATCAACTGGTATATGTTAATGATGTTACCCACAGTGGCCGAGACGATATGATGGAATGCCCTGAGTGGCTTGATGATATTATGTACACTCATACCTATGCATGGCACGACATTTATACGCACGTGCATGACATTATAAATATTTTAGAATTTACAAAGTTGTTCTGATTTAAAGACGTGTTTCTATATTCCATGTTTCATCTATGTCTGTTATGTACTAATTTTCATACCTTACATACTCATTATATTTTTCGTACTGACGCCCTATTTCACGGGGCCTGCGTTTCATGCCACCAGGTGCAAGTAGGCAAGCTGATGGTCCCCCTTCACAGGATCTCTGATCAATGAGAGTTGGCGTGCTCCACTTGATCCGAAGCTGCTTTTGATTTTGGTATGATATGTTTTTATATATATATATATATATATATATATATATATATAT
>MU723373.1:34577-57654 GCA_026770625.1 Nicotiana glauca
GAAACCTCACACCAATAATACTCCGTACGGAAGAAACCTCACGCCAATAGCCAAACCCTCATCTCAACAAGAATCAAGAAACTCAACACGTAATCAATGAAAAAATGATATTACAAGCAAGGAATCCTATAGTTAAAGAATGAACACGGATATCAAGGAAACATGAAATTCAACTAAGAATGTTGTACTAATTTCTATTTAGAGATGAGACATGTTCACATATGAAATTAGACTAAACATGATAACTACACGTGCTAGAATAACTCAATTACGGCATAAAAAGAAAACTACTTAGCAAGACCAAAATTTTAATATTTAGCCCGTGTACGCACTTGTCACTTCACGTACATGGCACTCAAATATCATAAATTATTACAACGATACCAAATCCTAAAAGGATTTGCCTCACACAAGTTTAGATAAGTTGCTTACCTCAAATCTCACTCAGTCAATTAATAATAATGCCTTTCCCTCGAATTTCCAACTTCAGATGACCCAAATCTAACCAAAAGCAATTACATACTATGAATATAACTATAAGAAACAAACTAAATAACGAAATTATAAATTTAGCAAAGAATTGAAAAAGCGCCCCAAAAAATTGACTCGGGCCCATGGTTCGAAATTGGGTAAAATTAATAGAATTCGAACACCATCTCAACCACGATTCCACCCATACAAAAATTACACAAATCCGATACCAAAACCTCAATCAAAACCTCAAAATTTGATTTAAGAATCTTACACCTTTTTCCCCAAATTGCACAACCCTCATCCTTGATTAAATGAAGAAATTAATGATAGATTAGTGGAATATAAAAAAATAAGTCAAGAATCCTTACTCAAATATTTTTTCTCAACCCCCCCCCCCCCCAACCAAAAAAACATTTCGCCCCAATCCGAGCTCTCAGGTCCAAAAATGGAGAATAAAATCAAACCCTCGAACTTAGGCCTTTTTTGCCAAGTTAAAAAGCTTCCGCAAGGCCCTAGCCGCATTTGCGGCTTCGCATGTGCAGAATTTAAATCGTAGGTGCGGCCATCAATTTGGCCCCAGAAAACTCACTTCCGCGGCAGCCAAAGCGCACCTGCACTTGCACTTCTGCAAAGGGACAACCGCATTTGCGCTTCCACTTCGGCGCTTCACTGACCATACCTGCAGTCCCTGCTGTCCTGACTCAATCATGCTTCTGCGGCTCGATGAACTCTTCTACGGTGCTACACCTGTGGCCGACAGTGCACAGGTGCAATTGGACGAGACACAATAATCCGTCACCTATGCACCATGTCCAATTTATTCTGGATTCAACCCGAATCATACTCGGGCCCCTATACCCCGCCCGAATATACTAAAAAGTCCTAAAACATCATATGGACCTAGTCGAGTCTTCAAATCATATCAAACAACATCAAAAATATATATCACACCTGAATTCAAGCCTATTGAAACTAAGAAAATTCTTACTTCTAGAAACAATGCCGAAACATAACAAATCACGATCGAAAAATTTTGCACACAAGTCACATTTGACATTACTGACATACTCGAACATCTAAAATCAGAATTCGACCCTGATATCAAAAAGTCTACACCCGGTCAAACTTCTCAAAAATTTCACTAATTTCTAACTTTCACCAATTAATGTCGAAATGACCTACGGACCTCCAAATCAACCTCCGGACACGCTCCTAAACCAAAATTACCATAAGTAGATATTTAGATTGATAAAATTTCATTCCGAAGTCATCTTCACACAAGTCAAACTACAGTTAACTCTTACAACTTAAACTTCAAATTAGGGACTATGTATCCCATTCCACTTCGAAACTCTTTCTAACCCGATACCAAGCACCCCGGCGAGTCAAATAACCACAAAATAAAATGGTGGAAGAAATAAATAGGGGATCGGGGCTAATACTCTCAAAATAACCTGCCGAGTTGCTACACTAATTTTGAATCATTGTGAGGTTAATTCGTGCATGATGGCATTTCTAGAGTATTATTTGTCTTTTTCATTATTTGATTTAGCTTGTTATAGGTAAGTAACATATCTAAACTTGGATTTGAGTGTAATTAACCCTGAAAACTATGTTATATGAAATGTGTTGGGGGTGACGCACATGCTAGTTGATCGCATGCGTGCGTGCACCATGGTATTTATGATCCGGGTAGTTCGTAGGCTATTACGTGCCTTGTGTTTCTGTCATGCTTCTTGATATCATGTTTTCTCTATTGATATGACTACGTGAGTTTTTATTCATGCTAGAAATCATGTCTAGGCTATCTTATTTATTGTTTCAGACATAATGGGCTAGTTCCTGTTGTTTGGAGTTGTCTGCCTTAATTGTAGTTATATACTCAGTCATGATTCCTTATTTACATATCTTATATTAGTATTTATACATTAATTTTTTAATTAATCACATGCTATTTTTTTTTCAATATGTGATACTATTTGGGCTGAGTTACATGAGGTTATGAGCCCTTGAGACTGAAGATGTTGTTGGCTGATATAGGGTCGTATAGCCATGTTGAGTGATATATGGAACGGATTGGACATCGCAACAGGCCAGATCGTCTTTTTAGTTATATTTGGATTCGGTTGCATGCCGCAACATGCCATATTGGCTATTGTTATTTAGATCGGGTTGCACGCCACAATAGATCATATTGGCTTTTTATTAGAGCTTGGGCAGAATCCGCCTCTCCACAGTCTGACATGCCAGCAGTGTGTGTGTGTGTGTGTGTGTGTGTGTGTGTGTATACATACATATACACACACTTACTTTGGTGAGGGACTTTTGGGTCAGGCACCCGCACAATATTGAGTTATTGTGTGTGTAATGGTGAGGGGCATTTGAGCCAGGAACATTGAGTGTGCTGAGAGTACATGTACTTGATGATATCACTGTGAAATCATTAGCATGACATGTATATTTGACATGTAGGTATAAAGATGTATTTTTCTCATGCTAGACAGTAGTATGATATTTGATGGTTTGACAAGTATACTTGACATGTAGGCATAAATATGAATTTTCCTCATGCTAGATGGAATATGATTTGATGAGTTGACATAAATATTAACGTATAGTCATAGAGACGTATTTTTCTCATACTAACTAGTAAATAAAAATTCTTATTTGATATTAAGAAATTGAAAAAAATACAGTTCTTTTGATAAGCTCATGTTTAATTGATTTCAGTGATACGATTTGGACTTTGACTGTTATACATTAAAAGTATGTCTATCTTTCCGTAACCTTGATCGAGATGAGCATAATGTTTTTTGAGTTGTTTACTGTTTTCGGCATTTTCATATCTCATGTTATTATTGATGTTGGACTCCGACTATCTTTCAAGGTTGTCACTGCTTTCAATCTGAGGTTAGATTTGTTACTATTGAGTACATGGGATCGGTTGTACTCATATTATACTTCTCCACCTTACGTGCAGATTTTGGAGCTGACGTTGTTGTGTATGGCCAGAGCTGGCACTGAATATGTACCTGCTCCGCAGATATAGCTACCACTTGTTCTTGGTAGTTCTAGATTTAAAAATATGTTTTATTGTATTCCAACTTTTTAAATCTAAGTCTTAGTGGCTTGTGACTTGTAATATCAATCATTGGAATTTTGTATAGAAGTTCAATATTTTACTCGTTGTCTCTTATTATTCTCATTTAAGTTGTGTTTAATGTTATTTGGCTGACCTAGCGGGTTGGGTTATGTGTCATCACAACTAGGTGGATTTGGGGCCGTGACAGCCAAACTTCTAAAATTAGCTTATTTTGAAAAATAATTTTTTTCAAAAGTACTTTCCCGAAGTCCTTTTAATGAGAAACAACTTATGTTTGGTTAATTAATTTGAGAAGCATTTTTGAGCAGTCATTAGTGTTTGACCAAGCTTTTAAAAAGTAATTCTAAGTGTATTTTTTTCAAAAGTGCTTTTTGGGAGAAATTACTTTTTTCCTACTTCTCCTTCTACTCAAAAATACTTTTTTTTTTCTATAAGTTTGGCCAAACACTTCAATTATGAAAAAAAAAGTACATTGTTTTTGACAAAAAATGTTTTTTTACAAACAGGATATAAGACTTGTTTAGTTGCACCAGCATAAACTCCCGCATTAAAAAAGAATATAAAGGAATCTAAGAACAAATAAAATTCTTCCAATTGGAACTGATGTCCGATCAAAATTTCTACTATGTATAGATGGAGGGATTGTGGTGGATGAAAATGATTAAAATTGGAAATAAACATTTGTTCCAATATTTGGGGATGTTGTACTCTGCTCCTCGGTTGCAAGTAGGGGATAGGCGTGTATAAACTGAAGACGTATATGATTGGATATTTGGATTGTGATTTCTGAATCCCTGTATCAGATATCTTGTTACCTCTTATCAAGAGTTTTATTTGTTTCTTTGTTGCTTTTATGCCAAAGTTTAGAACTTTCGATTTTCTCCCTACTTTGGTAGTATCTTATTATCCTCTCTTTTTTCATGTTTTCTTATTTGTATATGTCACACTAGTTTTTTTTAACACAAAACACGGTTACTTGTATTACTTAAACCAAAGGTACATAGACCGTAGCTGTTTTTAGGGCATTATTATTGCCCATAGTTGCCAAATAAATACAAACAATAATAAAAATATTCTTAAAGCTATTACAAACACCATGCTTGTTCTTGTTCAACAAAAAAGTGTGGACAAGCATGGTAAAAACACTTAGTAGAGGGAGGGCTCTTGATAGCTTCCTTGGCCGCATATGTGCCACTTCATTTGTTCCCCTGAAATTATGCTTCAGATGTGAGAGCTTCAGTTGGTGCATTAACCATATGCATTCAGAAACAATGTTAGAGAAGATATAGCTATCCTCATATATAAGCTTGATGACATCTGCACAATTAGTTTCAATTCCAAATTTAGGAAGTTCATTTTTTTAGCAATTTTTAATCCTTCTAATAATGCCATCAACTCTGCATGCGTGAAAGAAATTGCTTGGCTTGCTTTGTGGAATCCCACAATTTATTCTCCATTGCTCTTTCGGAATGCACCACCAAGCCCATCTCATTGTTGTTTCTAGAAAAGGCACCATCACAATTTATTTTAATCATACATTTGGGTGGTTTGTCCCAATTTATCTCAATTTTGATTTTTTGAGCGCGAAGGGATTTTTCTCTATGAAGAACTTGAATTCCCATTCTAGATGGATAATCTTTCTTGCTTCCAAGTTTTGATTAAGATTAGTAATATTATTATGATTCTTGTTTTCTCATATTTTTCAGATGGAGAATGAAATAAAGTATCCCAATTAATCTGGTGATTATTACTTTGAATGAATATATCACTAGCCTATTTGTATCACTATTGCTATTTAGGAAGGGAAGGTCCATGGTCTCCCAAAAATGATTAGTGACTGACATATAATAAAAATGTGTTGGATGTCCTCGATCCCAAATTTTCTAATAGTACATGTTGCATCAATATTGATTATTATTTTAGCTAGATAGGCTCGGCATGGGGTACGATTATGCATGCATTGCCAAAGGAAGAACTTAATTTTCTTGGGGCAATAGAGGTTCCACATCCACTTAATAGAGTAGGAAGATGGATTGACTCTGATAGAAGGTTATTTCAAGATTTAATGGTAAATAGACCATTTGAGTTGAGGCTCCAGCTAGTTCTATCAATTTTTGAACATTCACTAGGGATGAGGGTAAGTGTCCGTTTATTAAGGATACTAGTGGACAAATTAAAAGAAATATCTTTAGTATTCCATTCATTGTTATTAATACCAAAATTTTAGCTTTAGCGGAGCGAATACCTACCCCCTCCCCCCTCCATTCTTATCACTAGTTATCTTCTGCCAGCTAATGAGGTACAGTTTTTTTAGCTAGGCCAGTGGATCCCTAGATAAAGTCCCTTTGAATTTTATCTATTTTCTTTAAGATTTTAGGGGGGAGAAGGGTGTATTGCATAGAGTGAGTTGGAATGGCACCTAAGGTACTAAAAGCTAGGGAAGTCCGTCCAGCCATACTTAGGAAAGAGCATTTCCAATGAGATAATTTAGTTTGCAATTTATCTCTGATAATTTGAAAGTCTTTGGTAGTGGGAGAGTGATTTAGCATTGGAAATCCAAGGTATTTACTAAATTCATAAGTGGATTTTATACAAAAGAGGTTTGTTATATATAATGTGAAATCATTTGGGCAATTTTTAGGTAAGACATTTTTTATTTAGAAGAGTTTATGGGTAGCCCAGATCCATCACAAAAAAAGTTCATGCAAGATATTATGCAATGGCTTATTTTTTTGTTTGCTTTTCCTATTAGGGTTATATCGTCAGCAAAAAGAATGTGGGAGAAAGAGAGTCATTTTTGTCTAATATTAATACGATATCATCTTAATATGTCCACTTGGTAGATTATTCATCTAGATAAGAGTTCAACTTAAACTATGAATATATAGGGGGATATAGGATCTCCTTGACGAATATCCCGACTAGGTTGGAAAAAATTTGTTCTAGCACTATTCAGTAGGATACCCAAAGAGCTTGTACTTATGCAATGCATAATAAGACGAGATAAATTTGGGGCAAACTTGAAATACTTAAGGGTCTTATACACAAAAGACCATTCTAGTCTATCAAATGCCCTCTCCAAATCTAATTTGATTATCATATCGAAGTGGAATTTTTTTTATCTACGTAAGTTATTCATAATTTCTTGAATAATAATGGCATTATCAAATGCTCTTCTACTCTTAATAAAGCTGAATTGCATAGGACTAATAAGGTAAGGAAGGAAATATTTTATCCTATTGGGAATAATTTTAGTGATAATTTTGTAAGAAGTATTACAAAGACCAATAGGTCTAAAGTTGTTAAGGTTGTTTGCATTAGGAAACTTAGGGATGAGACAAATAAAGGTATCATTGACGCCATTAGGTAAGGATAGGGTTTTGAATACCTTGTGGCAGTAGTTTGTTACAGAGTCACCAATGATATGCCACATTTCTGGTAAAAAAGAATGAATGTCATCCGGGCTTGAAGCCTTAAACGGTTTAAAAGAAAATAAGGCCTTGGTGATTTCCATATTAGATAAAGGGTAATCAAAGCTAATTAGGTCAACTTTATTATGGAACGAGGGATCACTTATGATAATGTGATTAGGGGAGGAAGATATTGATGTCTTATAGGCTTTCATAAAAAAAAAAGTATAGTCAAGTATTTGTTTAGGTTCAGAGATCCAGTAGTGAAGTACATAATGGCATTATGACATTTACGATTAGAGGCCATACTATGGTAATATTTGATATTGGCCTCACATTTATTGATCCAATTAATTCTAGATCTTAGTTTCCAGAAACCGTGTTCCATTTAAAAATATTATTGTACTCAAGTTGTAAATTTGATTCTAAATCCTGTAAGAAATGATTTTTATGATAATTAGGTGATGACTGGATTCCATTTAGTCTATCTAGAATCCTTTTTTCTTTTTTAAAAATGTCTCTAAATGTATTATTCTTCCATTTGATGACCTCATCTCTAAAAAGATTTTAAGCACCAATAAGGTCATTATCAATCCAGTAGTATTTAACTACGTTAATAAATTCCGGATGCCAATACCAAATAGTTTTCAAGCGGAAAAGTTTACTACAATGATTCACATTTTTAGGGATGAGGTAAATTAACAAGGGGTTGTGATCAGAATGAGTCTTAGGAAGGTGAATGACCACTGCTTTGTGTGTCATGACCCAAACCCCGCATTGGCCGTTATAGCGCCTCTCGTGTAGACGAGTCCAGCCAACTAACACAATTTGTCTTTTCAAAATAATAGTTAAACATAAATAAACAGCTTAGATATGACTTAATAGTATTAATTAGCGGAAATACAACCCAACATAGCCCTAATCGGGGTGTCACAAGTCACGAGCATCTATAAGAATGTAAGTCCACTACAAGGTCAAAATATACAAAGCCGGAATAATGAACAAAACAGAGAAACATGGTGCTGCGAACTGACAGTTACCTCCTTAACTCATGCAGCTCTACCTCTAATCAACCAAAACCCGCTACCGGGTGAATAGATACTTGCATCTGCATACGAGGTGCAGGGAGTAAAGTGAGTACTACAACTCAGTGAGTAATAAAAGTAAATAACACATGAGCAGTAAGAAATCACGTAAAGCAAACCATCATGCTATATAGAAGCAGAGTACAATCCTTTGAGAAAATAGTGAAGCTGTGAAATCTTTGGAAATATCTTGGCTCAGTTTAAATCTCTTTTGAAAATGATTCTTCCAGCAGTTACGAAATGATTTCAAAACAGTTAGTGCCGATAAGCACAGAAAATCCATCCCTCGGGCATAAATACCACAGTATAACAAGTAAAAGACAAGTAAGTATGCAAACTAAAAACATAAAAGCTCGCCCCTCGGGCAATATCTCAAAGCAGTGCTAGGCCCTCGGGCTGCCTCACAATCACTCATATCAGTCCCCCGGGCTCACTCTCAGAAACACTCATATTAGTCTCGCGGGCTCAGTATCAATCACTCAGCATAATGGGTACCCGCGCTCACTGTGGGTGTGCAGATTTCGGAGGGGCCCCTTACGGCCCAAGAGCTATATCAACATAAGGCCTGAAAGCCTTCTCACATCACTCATAAGGCCTGAAAGCCTTCTCACATCACTCACAAGGCCTGAAAGCCTCCTCACGTCACTCAAGCCACCTTGTGGCATATAAATGTATCTCAGGCCCTCGGCCTCATATCACTCAGCATATCCTCACATATGGCCATTAGTCTCACTCAGTATGAAAATCATTACGAGCCCCTCGGGCATCAGTAAGACAGTAGTACTCAGCCCAAACAACATTAAAAATAATATTTAAATCTCAAAATTTAATTTAAAGTGGATGAGTTTGTAAAATAGTAATAATCGATAGAATTGAGTTCAAGTAATATATAAAAATAGTGAGAAAACAGTGATAAAAGTCCACGAAGGATCAAATAGTCAGCATGAAGCCCAAAATATGGCAATAAGCCCAAATCATGTTGATAACAAACATATCTCAGTCAAATACGCGGTAAAAACATCAATCGGGACGGACAAAGTGACAATCTCCAATAGTAAATAACCTCGCGCTCATCATTAAGCGCGTGTTTCACCTTAATATAGCACTACGTTGTATAATTCAGGGTTTCAAACCCTCAGGATATCATTTACAATCATTACTCACCTTGAACCGGTGAAATCTCTAGCTCACAACGCCTTTGCCCCATAAGTCAGCATCCATGCACGTCGAATCTATCCAAAATCAGAACGAATACGTCACAATATGCCAATGGAACAATACCCAATCAAAAACAATCGAAAAATATTAAAAATCTCGAAATTAGCAAAACCTGAGCCCCGAGCCCACTTCTCGAATCTCATAACTTTTTACATTAGTAGATTCCTCATCTTCTCACGAGTTCATATATACCAAGAACTCTTAAATCCGAGCTCAAATGACCTATCAAATCCTAATTTGACATATCAAAAATTCAAGCCCTAGTTCTTCAATTTTAAGCTTAATTTCCATAAATTTCAATGTTAATCTCACATAATAATTGTGTTTTAAGATCATAGAACTCACCTCCAATCAAATCCAGTCGAATCCCTCTTCAATTCCCGCCCAAAAGCTCTCAAGGATGTCCAAAAATGGTGGAAAAATAGCTTAGCTCGCGGAACAAAATAAAACTTTAAAACCCTGCTGCCCAGACATTTCTCACATCTACGATCCAAGCACCGCATCTGTGGTTTCCGCTTCTGCGAAATTCTTTCGCTTCTGCTGCCATTCACTTAAGCCAAGACCGCTTCTGCGGTCGCAAATCTGCATCTGCGACTACCATCCGCTTCTGCCAAAACTAGTACTCCCAAGCCAATCTCGCACCTGCGATCTATTGTCCGCATCTGCAGGACCGCACCTGCAATTTCTTTTCCGCAGGTGCGGAAATACCAGAATCAAAAAACTTCAGAAATGTTACAAGTCCAAAACTCATCCCGATAGCCATCCGAAATCACCCCGAGGCCCCCAGGACCTCAACCAAAAGTGCCAAGCCATCATAAAACATCGTTCAAACTTGCTCCAATCATCAAAACACCTCAACCAACACCAAAACCATCAAATTACATCGGATTCAAGCCTAAGTTCTTCTAAAACTCCCGAAACACGCATTCGATCAAAAACCCAACCGAACGATATCCGAGTGACTTGAAACTTTACACACACATTGTTGAGACCAAAACACTCACACAAGTACGCGATCGACAAGTAATATACTAGTAAGTAAAGTATAGTTCCCACGAGGAATTGTGATCAACTTCTCGACTGATGTAGATTCAAACAATTATCAATTCAAGCTAAATTGTCACAAAATATATATATAGCACCAATTTACAAATTACTTATAATTAAACAATAATTCAACACAAAATTACTACAACAATTACACAATATTTTGATAACAATTTGGATAAAGATATTCCAGGGTCATGGACTTGTTAGAGATCATGCTACTATCTTAGCTTAAAATAGATTTATTGAATTATCCGGATTATTGATTATAGGGTTAATAATACTCATAAGAATCTGTCGAGTTCTTATGAACCTATTTCAGTTAAATTAATACCTATATGTTTATGGTATTAATATTAATAAGAATGCATTTACAACTCTTATTTTTCAACCAAACAAGGCAATTAAGTATATGTCTATCTTAATTGCAAATCTTTCACCCGATGCCCAGGATTCAGATCTTGTTCTATTTGATTCTATATGAAACCAAGAATTTCCTTTGTCAAGTTTAACTCATGATTCGTAAATAATATTTCACTGTTAGCTACGCAGTAAAATAATTAAAAGCAAAATTAAATAAACAATCCATAACAATAAATTCACACTACAAAAAAAACTAGAATTAGCTACGAACGTCGTCGCTAATCTGTCGCTAAAATGCTCGTTGCTAGCAGAATCTTTTGATAATTCGTCGCTAATCCGTAGCTAAATGAGATTAGCGACGGATTTTTCTGTTTAGCTACAGATTTTGTCCGTCGCTAAACCCTGATTTTTTTAGTAGTGTCAAGATCTTCAATCTAAGCTTCAAATAACAAGATCATCTAACATCCATGACCCCAGAATATTTGGGTTTTTAGATACTCATATTTATACAAATATCAACAATAAAAGTCTTAAACATAATATAAACAAAGAACTATAAGAAAGTTTAGAAGAACTCTTTGAATCATTGCTCCAAGATGTTGTTCTTCTTCTCTTTTCTTAGCTCCAAGATGAGTCTTCTCCTTTTTCTCCCTCTAAAAATTGCTTTTTCCTTGTTTTTCTCCTTAAAATCTAATTATCATCTCAATAATGGAGGTTTACTTTATGTAAGTTGAGTGGATCCCCTCAGATTTCCCATTTTACCCCTCAATAATTCACTTCCCGGACAGAAAACGCGCGAACTATGAACTTCGCGCGGTCCAAGTAGAATGTTTTGCCAAGCGCGTGAACTATCGCGTGAACTATGAATTTCGCGCGTTTGGGACTGCATTTCTTCCATTTTCTTGTCTCGTCTTTGCACGGACTCAACTCCAAGGGGTTGTTTTTGCTCATAAATCATTTCAATCACCTTTTTCAAGCATCATATAAGCTCCTCTTCCTGCAATACATACAAATCACAATTAGAGCCTATTTTCATCAATTAACTACAATATGTCATTGAAATATGATCAAGGGGAGGCATAAACAATAGCTAAATCACCTATATTTCACCTATTATCAACAGTCCACACTTAATTCATTGCTAGTCCTCGAGCAATTAGACTATGCTCTCTAGAGAATCCGTCACTCAACCCTTTCCCCCAACGCATTACACCTAGAACAATGTACATACATTACACCTAGCAGCGAACAATCCTAGACTTAAAGCTGACTCTCAAGTGCCATGCATTCTTCATACTTCCTCAAAGTACTTTATACAAAAGTCAAGATTTGCTTTTCTGTCACAAGTCATATGCCCTCACAATCACATCAACAAAACTGAATTCAATCCACACATTCGAGTCGTACACTCACATATATCAAGGAAAACACTCACTCTCACAATGAAAGTCACCTGCATGCAATTGGTACCATAAGCTTGCCCTTAATGTAAATCTCTACTAATGTAGGCTAGCTCGACCCAAAATCAATTAGGACTTGTCATGGTTGTAATGTGGGCTAAGGGACGGGTAGGATACAATTAGGAATAGTGACTAACCCTCCTAAGCACTTAAACACATCATAAGAGCAATATTTAGCGCAAGTTCTTCAACCCACCTTCTATTCACAAACAATATCATCACCCGAATATTTCTTTCTTCTTTAAGCACTCTATTAATTCATTCCAACTAGCTAATATCATCACCCGAATATTTCTTTCTTATTTAAGCACTCTATTAATTCAATATCCGCTAGTGGTGTAATTGTTACAAAACAAGTGCACCTTTCAACATTCTACTGGTTCCACGCAAACCCCGAACTTATTTCCTTCTTACTTCTTTTAGCGCTTCTTTCGTGATTAAAGTGCTCTAAGAGGTAAAGGATCAAAACAATGTCAATTAAGAACAAAAAGGGTATAGGCTTTTAATGCGGGTGCCAAGCAAAAGTCTAAAGGCTCAAAGGGTTTAGCGAGGGACAAATTTTATTTATGAATAGCAATTAAGCTCAAAAAGGTCAAAGAAGGCCTAAAATCATTTTTCAACCCGAGCATCACCTATGATTTCGCTTCAACTCACATACTGGGCAAGTTCTAGACACAAGTACATTGCATGGACTACACAAATACTCACCACACATGGCATATGAATCATTCATATCAGCTCATCAAGACGCTCCATTATAAGCATTCAATTCAGTAATACATATACAATTCAAGGCACTATTTGCGAGATTCAACAGTTAAGACTAAGCGTTACACTCTAGGTTCTATTTTGTTCAGGTGTGTCAACGCTCTGGGTTCTCTTTCAATTTATAGCTCGTGGCCCATCATCCTAATCTACAAAATCAAAAAGAAAACATAAATAAAAACTACCTATGCCCGGTTCAAGTTAAACCGTTGGAAAAAAATCGCGGCCTAAAGAAAAACCAAGGTGAAGTTGATACACTAACTAAGAAAAAAAAATAATAATAAAAGGAAAATCTTTTTGGTGTTTTCTCTAGACTCATTTCCCTCAAGTACCACATTTTTTTTTCGACTCGGTCCCTCAAGAACCCCGTCGAAAGGGATCTGTCATCGGGCTGAGCCATTTACCTAAATTCACAAATGACTCCTACTCAATATGAAACAAACAAAACAAACGATTAATTGATACAACTATATACAACAACCAATGAAGAAATCCCTACCCCACACTTAAAATGCAGACATGTCCCCATGGCTGAAAATTTAAAAGAGCAGTGAGGTATGGAGACTTCCTTGAAGCTTCATTCTTGGTCGGATACGGTGTCGGGATTTACATTTCACGCATGCCCCAAAGCTCGCAGCCAATCCATGAACTTCTTTTCCGACTTGACTTGTCGGTTAGCTATCGCTTCCACCCGAGTGCCCAATTCAGTCACAGAGGTGCGTAGATCCGCCACCTCCTGCTCCAATGTAGTGTACCTGGACACTGTGGTAGTTCCTGAAGAGGACGCTGCTCGAGACAGTGCTACAGCTGGTGCGCTGGGCGCCTGGCCCTGCTCTCCGCCTTCCACATCCATGGGCTCATCCTCCGATGCATCAGAACCACTATCATCCCCTCCACCTGCCGCTGCTGCTGGGGTAGGTCGGATCTTGAGAGATTTCTTTACCAGGCCGTCTACACTAATATTTTCAGGTACCTGCGCTTGCCTGCAAAGCTGAGTCACCAAAGATGGGAAAAAGAACCCATAGAGGCGTTGGGGGCACCGGGTGAACATCTCGTTGTGGATCACCTTAGCCATGTCGAAAGGAAGGCCCTTGAGGAAACACCAAATCAATGCCGCTCGGGGTCCATTCACCTTCGTGGTATTTTTGGAGGGAAGGAGTCGATTGTTAATCACATACAGCCAGTTCTTCGCCTCCTGAGTTAAAACAGAGGTGTGGAACTTCTCTCTATAGTCCAGCCACTCTACCTTTTTTCATGGGGCGCACAGTTCATCAAAGAAACGGTTCCACTTGGCATCGGTTGGCGCTCGCCCATACTTATAAAAGTCTGTACCTTTTGGCAGAGGGTCAGGCAATTGATATGTTGCGCGTATTGCCTCGATGGAAGCATCCACCACCTTACGGCGCACCTTGACCACATAGTTGACATGTTCTGGAAGATTCACATAGAATTCGCGAACAAACATTACATTAGCCTCCCCTGGCTCGTCAATGAAAGTCTGCAAACCCCGCTCCCTCAACTCATTGTACATGTGGGGGCATCGTTCCTGGACTTTTTTGATGTCAATGCCCCTCTCCGGAACTAGCTTCTTTGCGGACTTCTCCTTGAAACGGGTCTGAGCCGCAGCTGAGAAAAATCTGTTGTTGTCATAGGGATGTGCAGGAGCTGCCCTTTGGCGGCTTGACGATGGACCTGTTGCCAGGCGCTTTTTCGGTGCCATAATACCTGCAAAACATGAATGCATTTGCTCATCCCAACACAAGTAGTGTGACTTAATGCGATTACTCAGACTTCACACGCAAAATTAGTCACAACTGCATAATCATGCTCATTGAGGCCTTTCCACAAACAACTTGTGGGCATTAGGCTCTCACAACTTTTTCTAAGTGTCTTGCTTAAGGACTGCCCACAAAAATGCAGCTATAACCCAATTCAAATACTACCCACCCCACACGTAAAACAACCGAACCCTATACATATTTCACAAAGTTTGAAAATCTCTACACAAACTACATCTATACTAACTAATTTCATAAGAGATAACACCATCAAAAATCTGAAAATATAAAGAGAACAAAATAGGAATGATTAGCGGGCGCCTTTTGCAACCATTCACAAAGAGGAGCTTATATGATGCTTGAAAAAGGTGGGGTGGGATTTCTTTGCCAAATCATCCCAATTATGAATTGAATTAGCGGGCTCCTTTTGCAACCATTCTCTAGCCTCCCCCAATAATGAAAAAGGAAATAAGGTTAGCCTCACATAATCCTTGGAAACATTTGGATAAATGTAGGTTTCCGTTATTTCCAAAACGTTTTGAATGTGCCTTTGTGGGTCTTCATGAGATAGACCAACATATTTCTCAGTGGACTGTATCAGCTGCACCATGTACTATTTAAGCTCAAAGTGACCGGTGATTTCAGGCTTCACTATAGCCTGAGTCATATTAGCAAGATTTGGCCTTGCTGCTTCTATCACCGGACGTTCTTGATTACCTGCCATCACTGTTGGCTGTGGTTGAACTAGAATGTCCAACTCTCTTTCTGTTCTGTATCTAGCTTCCAACTCCTTCCTCGTTCTATGAAGTGTTCTTTCAATTTCAGGATCAAGAGGAAAGAGATTGTTTGTGCTTCTACTCCTCCGCATTCAAGAGAAGAGCCTATACAACATAAACAGAGTAAATTAAAAAATTTAGGTTTATATAAACAGCTAATAAAATCTTAAAGCAGTCAAGTAGCTAATTTCAAACTCCCCGGCAACGGCGCCAAAAACTTGTTGCGACCAAAACACTCACGCAAGTGTACGCGATCGACAAGTAATATAGTAGTAAGTAAAGTATAGTTCCCACGAGGAATTTTGATCAACTTCTCGACTGATGTAGACTCAAATAATTATCAATTCAAGCTAAATTATCACAAAATATATATAGAACTAATTTACAAATTACTTTATAATTAAATAATAATTCAACACAAAATTACTACAACTATTACACAATATTTTGATAACAATTTGGATAAAGATATTCCAGGGTCATGGACTTGCTAGAGATCATGCTACTATCTTAGCTTAAGATTGATTTATTGAATTATCCGGGTTATTGATTATAGGGTTAATAATACTCATAAGAATCTGTCGAGTTCTTATGCACCTATTCAAGTTAAATTAATACCTATATGTCTATGGTATTAATATTAACAAGAATGCATTTACAACTCCTATTTTTCAACCAAACAAGGCAATTAAGTATATGTCTATCTTAATTGCAAATCTTTCACCCGATGCCTAGGATTCGGATCTTGTTCTATTTGATTCTATATGCAACCAAGAATTTCCTTTGTCAAGTTTAACTTAAGATTCGTAAATAATATTTCACTGTTAGCTACGCAGTAAAATAATTAAAAGAAAAATCAAATAAACAACCCATAACAATAAATTCAAGATCTTCAATATAAGCTTCAAATAACAAGATCATCTAACATCCATGACCCCAGAATATTTGGATTTTTAGCTACTCATATTTATACAAATATCAACAATAAAAGTCTTAAACATAATATAAACAAAGAACTAGAAGAAAGTTTAGAAGATCTCCTTGAATCCTTGCTCCAAGATGTTGTTCTTCTTCTCTTTTCTTAGCTCCAAGATGAGTCTTCTCCTTTTTCTCTCTCTAAAATTTGCTTTTTCCTTGTTTTTCTCCTTAAAATCTGATTATCATCTCAATAATGGAGGTTTACTTTATGTAAGTTGAGTGGATCCCCTCAGATTTCCCATTTTACCCCTCAATAATTCACTTTCTGGACAGAAAACGCGCGAACTATCGCGCGAACTATGAACTTCGCGCGTTTCTTCGCGCGGCCCAGGCAGAATGTTTTGCCAAGCGCGTGAACTATCACGCGAACTATGAATTTCGCGCGTTTGGGACTGCATTTCTTCCATTTTCTTGTCTCGTCTTTGCACGGACTCAACTCCGAGGGGTTATTTTTGCTCATAAATCATTTCAATCACCTTTTTCAAGCATCATATAAGCTCCTCTTCCTGCAATGCATACAAATCATAATTAGAGCCTATTTTCATCAATTAACTGCAATATGTCATTGAAATATGATCAAGCGGAGGCATAAACAATAGCTAAATCACCTATATTTCACCTATTATCACACATCCCAAATCACTTAACGAAGCTGTAGCAACTCTCAAAATTCCATTCCGACCCTCAGATCAAAATCTCACCTACCAACCGGAATTGGCCAAAATACGAACTTCGCCAATTCAAGCCTAATTCTACACTGGACCTCCAAAATCACTTCCGATCACACTCCTAAGTCACAAATCATCTAACGAAGCTAACCAAATCGTAAAAACTTCGATCCGAGCTCATATACAGATAAGTCAACTCTCGGTCAAACCTTTCAATTCAAAGCTTTCAACTGAAACTGTTATTTCAAATTCATTTCAATTCTTCCTGAAAACCTAAACCAACAATCTACATTAGTCATAATGCATAAAACGGGGCAAGTCATGCCCGAGAACTGGCGATCAAAGTGCAAAAGCTCAAAACAACCGGTTGGGTCGTTACATTGGGATATATTGATAACCACTCTTTGTTAACAAAAACTCTATCTAGTCTTTCCATAATTAAACCCATAAAATTTTTCCTATGATTAGACCAAGTGTGTTTGCATCCTTTGTAAACTAAGTCTAGTAAATTACAATTGTTAATGCTATTACATAAATAATTACTATGCCTATGGTTGATGAGGTTACCACCAAGTTTGTCATTAGAATTGAGAATATCGTTAAAGTCTCCCCTAACAACCAAGGACCCTTATAACCAGTATTAATATTTTCTATATTATCCCATAACCCTCATCTTTTTTCAAGCTTAGTACTAGCATAAATAGAGGAAAAAAGCCAAGTAGTTTGAGACGGGAGTACCTCAATAGTGGCATGAATCTCCCGATTTCTCCTAACAAACTTATGAACTTTGACAATACTAGAATACCAAAGGATCACCATACCTCCAGATTGGGCCTCACTTGGAACGTCAATCATTTCTAAGAATGTAATATCACTAAGGAAGGAGATGTTATTCTCCATTCTTGTTTCCAAAAATTTTACAATGCATGGCCTATGCGTATCTATCACTCCCTAAAGTTAACCTAGAAGTTGTCATTGTTACCTCCACGGATATTCTGTATAATTATATTAGTAGGCCTACATCATTATATGGTTGTTTGTTGGACCATTTTCAATCTGAGCTTGTAGCACCGGGTTCCTCCTTAGTAAATGGACCAAAATCATTGCATGACTCACCACCGTTAGATTCTGAGGAGGCCTTACATCCATTGAGAACTTGTAAAGTGGAGGGGAGAAACTGAGCACATATATCTTCTCTAGTAGTTCCCTCAAATGAAATAATTTTACCTCGTTCAGACTTAAAAATTCTAGGCCTTGTCCGGACCCCAGTAGGTTTATTTCCTCCGCTTCCTCTATTTTAATATTTTTCTGCTTCTTGCGCATTGAGAGTGGGCTGTACTTGAGGAGTAGGTTGTGGAATTGGTGGTAGAACAGGTTGTGGCATTGGTCGTGGAACATTTGGTGGATTTTGTGGTTGAGCTGAGTTTTCATGGGGAGGGGTTTGCATGTGTAAGTTTATTTGAGTTGTTACATTGTTGACTGGGTAAGATCAAGACATGAAGATGAGGTTTATGTTGGTGATCTCCCCCGGAGGAAAGAAGGGGAGCTCAAATGAATATATCATCACCTTTGTGTTATGATTTTTTTTCTTCTTGGGGAACATTACTGTTTGCTAGGTATTTTCTTTGGGCAGGTGTGAGACATCTTCCATTTTGTCTTGAGGTCCAGCAAAACTCTTGGATTGGTTGATAGCTTTATCTCCCTGTGAACTAGTAGAGTGACCTTTGGCATTATGTACTTGCAATTGACCATTACATGCCCTAGTCTGCCACACTTTTTATATAGGAAATTCTCTCCCTCATAATGGATTTTTTGCTTGTGTTGGCCAATGAAAACAAAGGGGGTGACTGACACTTCTAGTGGAATTTTAATGTAAAGCCTCACATATCTTCCTCTAAGGGCTGAGGATATGCATGCATCAATCTTCAATAATCTACCAATTTTGTTGCCAACTTTTTAATATTAATCCATTATAGAATTCAGTTGACAATTGTGGTAGACGTATCCAAATGGCTGCTTGGGATATTTTTGCCTCCGAAGCAATGAAATTTGGAACATATTTTTGGACTGATAGAAAGTGACCAAAAATAAACCAAGGTCCATTATGAAGAGTTTTAAGAATGCTATCTTCATTGTTAAACTTTGTAATAAAGTAATCGGATCCAATATCGATTAGTGGAAAATTTTCTTTATCTTCCACATGTTTTGAATTTTCTTTTTAAGTAAATGGTGTTAAATTCTTCTTCCTTGAAGTTTGATTATAGTTGAAAACCTCCATGGATGATATATTCTTTGGAGGTTTTCTGGAGATAATTGAGCCTGTTGTTCATTATCTAAGTGGTTGGATTGATACCCCTTTCTTTCATTATATGATTCAGGTTGTCTTTGAACATTTGAATAGATGATCATATTGATTTAGCCCTCATGCATTCCATCTATTAATTTATCTTTAAAATTGGGGATAGATGCGGCAGAATCAATGACGGATGGATGGTATGTAATCAATATCGGATGGTTTTAGAGGGATTAGATGGGAGAGTTTCGATGTACTTGAAATTTTAGAGAGAGTCTAGTTCTAGAGAGAAACTAGAGCTAAGCATGTCATGATTCGGATGCATAGTTATTTTTTTCTATATGACACGCTAGTTTCTTTTATTAACAAATGAAATATATGTGCAGAATTAAATCAATAATTTTATGGGGTGGACAAATGCTGAAAAATTCGATGTTATACATGCAATGTGTGTGTGTATATATATATATTTCTAACATTAACAAAATTTCTATCCTCAACCCAACAGAAAAAAAAAAGTAAAACTTGGATGTGTGTGAGATTTCTCTCAATGGAGGTATGTCAAGTTCTCATTTAACTGTATTATCATGTAATTTGTGAGATTACATTTATCACATAGAGAAATAAAGAAAAAATTTCAAGCAAAAAAGTACTGAAATTAAGTCAAAATGATGATTGTTTTCAAAATCAGATTCTATGTTTGAGAATCTGCTAAGCTTAAAACCTTAATGTCTATATAAGACTAGTGGAGGAAGAGCCCGTGCACGGCGCGGACCCAATTACAAGCATCTATTTTAGGTTAAGTTTTCATGTTACACTCAGTTTTGTGTCAATCATTGAATTAGCACCTACTTTAAAAAAAATAAAAAAAAATTTAAGTGATACCCAATTTTTAGGCAACTTCAGATATATACAACTTTCTCTCTTCTTTATTGATGCTTTCTTCTTCTTTGTGCTTGGAATGCAAAATAGATTTGTTAAATTTGTTGTTATTTTGACAACATGATGATTGAGGTTTGTTCTTTATGGTATTTAAAAGTTAAATGTTTCGAATTTTATCTTATTTGGAGTAGATTTCAGCGTTGACTCGTATGTTGGATTGTTGATTCGAAGAAGAAGTTTATATTTCAGAACTTAAGATTTGAAATCTAAAGTTTCATTGAAGAGATACTACTTAAGTTTTAAATTTGTAAATTGCATTCGAAAAACAGAATAACTTCGGATTGTAAGTTTCATTAAAGAGATTGAACTACTTAAGATTTGAATTTGAAGTTGCTATTGCTACCTAGAGTTTGAGTGCATTCTTGGATTCAATCTTACTTCATCTTGCGGTTATTCTTACTTATTGCAATTACCTTTTTCTTTTTTATTGGAAACAACCTCTCCGCCATTTCAAGGGTAGGGGTAAGGCTGCGTATATCTTACTCTCCCCAGACCCCATTTGTGGAAAACTACTGGATTGTTTGTTGTTGCTATTGTAGAAGAACTTCAAATTTTATTTTAGAAATTGCATTGAAGAAAGCAAACCAATTTAGATGCGAGCGCCTACACTCTACAAAAATTTGTACAATATAGGTATAACTTCAAAAGTGAACCCAAAAGTGGGTATATATAAAAATGTCACCTATTTTAGTTGAACTTTATTTTTTATTTTGTCCCCAAAAATGATACTTATTCTTTCTTTACTTTTCTCTTTTTTTTCTAAAATAACTGTGTAAAATAAAAAAAAAAATTGCCTTTTTTTTTTTGGCAAATGAACTTGTTACAGACATTGATAATTTAATTAAAATTAAAAACATATTTATATTCAAGAACAAATGGAAGTTGTTACAAATTACGATGCTTCTTATATCATGTCAACAAATTCAAATTTAACATAAATCAACCTACACATAATTTATTAAAGAAATAAAATCTAAGATTAGTTAAAAATTGTATCTTATAAAATATTAATTTAGGAACGTGTTCAGTTGGAAAAGTAGCGAAAAATAGTTACTACTGCTATACCCGTTAATTTCATGTTGCTTTTCTAACATGTTAAAGAAAAGAAAAAAAAACAACCTTTTTTAGTAAACAAAAGAGGAAAAGCCCACAAATGCTCCTTTATCCTCTCTTAGGTACCGCTGTGAACGTTACTGTATTAAAACAAAAAATTAGAAAAATTGTTAGAAGAATAAAAGAAATTCGAAAAGCAATAAAGATTAAGAAATATTCCGAGTCCACAATTTTCTTGTGCGTTCTTAAGGAATTTTAACTCCCTCACACGTTGCCAAGGTAATGGATTAAATCCTCCCAGGATAAAACGGAATAAACCTTCCTGCAACAGTGGCAATACAAACTGCAGGATACCAACGAACTTAAAGAACGGAGCAAAATCACACTTACGAATTTGAGAGAGAGAGAGAGACTGCGAATTAGAATGCAGTATTTTCAGAAAGAATGAAGTTCTGTATTATTTTTGGTATGTTAACACAAAGCCATGCCTCTGAATTTATAGGCAATTATTGAAAGAGGTGTGATGTCTGTTCTGGAAAAGGTGCCTATTCAGAAATTTCGCCGCCTGCCGCGGTCCTAAAGCATAACCGCGGCCAAAGTGGCCCTCTGAACCTATAGAAGGGTTCTGGCGCGGTCCTACCATGGTTACGCTAGGACCGCGGCCAACCTATATTTCTGAATCTTCAACGTTCGATTCTTTCTCTCCGCAATTCATGATGAATGCATTGCTGATAAGTTCTGGCTTACCACAGAACTTGTGGAGGGAAGCTATACTTACAGCTAACCGAATAATCAACTGTGTACCTCATAGTAAAACACAGTCCATTCCTTATGAAAATTGGAAAGGAAGGAAGCCCAACTTGAAATACTTCAAAGTGTGGGGGTGTCTAGCTAAGGTACAAGTTCCTAAACCTAAAAGGGTTAAGATAGGCCCAAAAACGGTTGATTGTGTATTTATTGGATATGTAGCCAATAGCAAGGCATATAGTTTTCTGGTTCATAAGTCAGAAAATCCGGAGATTCACGTTAATACGATAATAGAATCAGATAATGCTGAATTCTTTGAAACTATTTATCTGTATAAAAAGGAAAGTGAAGTGACCTACTAAAAGTCAAAACGACCTCGGGAGGAAATAACAGATGGTATGCCTAATGAGGAAAATCCGAGAAGAAGTAAACGTTAATGGACATCTACTTCATTCGGTCGAGATTTTCTGACTTTTCAGTTAGAAAATGAACCTCGTACCTTCAAGGAAGCAATGTCTTCCTTAGAAGCACAATATTGGAAATAAACAGTCAATAGTGAAATAGAATCCATATTAAGCAACCATACATGGAAATTGGTTGACCTTCCTCCAGGTAACAAAACATTGGGTTCTAAATGGATTTTCAAGAAGAAAATGAAAGAGGATGGTACTATTGACAAATACAAGGCAAGACTCCTTGTCAAAGGATTTAGACAGCGAGAAGGTCTTGACTATTTTGACACATACTCGCCGGTAACAAGAATTACATCCATTCGGATGCTAATAGCATTAGCCGCCTTGTATGATCTTCAAATCCTTCAAATGAATGTAAAAACAGCCTTTTTAAATGGTGATTTAGAGGAAGAAATTTACATGGACCAACCTGAAGGGTTTGTGGTTCCGGAAAAAGAAAAGAAG
>MU723373.1:61200-80823 GCA_026770625.1 Nicotiana glauca
CCCACAGACACACTCACACCTTTTATAATTATATACTGGAAACATTCACTTAAGTAAAAATCTCAAAAGTTTAGCAACTTCAAAATAGCAAGTTAAGAGGCTTTACATGTATTTCATCACAACCTGTTTGGATGGTTATCCCCCATTGTATTTTATCGTAGTTATTTTTCATATATTGTTTTTTTTAAATATTAATTAAATTTTATTGTGCCGTATTACTAAATTGATTTTACCGATGAAATATTATGTAACGATTGTGTAAACACTGAAATTTTAACAGATCAAGATAAATCTTAAATTCAATATAACTCTTGAAATATTAGGAGTCTATTAGGGTTATTACTTCGTGGTTAATCCATCCAAACTCTAATTCATGCCTATAAATAAAGCTACATATATCTTTCAAAGTGGATCTCAGCAATTTCATAAACTCTCGAAATATGCACAAAGAGATCAAAGAAGGGATCTCCGAAATTGCATGAAACTCTTGAAATATTCATTAAGAGATCAAAGACATGTCAAATATGTCTTATTTCTAGCAATATTCAAGGTCCAAACGGAGTGTTGTTACATGCTTCTTGATCATCAAATACATCAAGGAGATGCATATCATTCTACATTTGAGAAATACGCTGCTAAGTCCATCGAATCATGTCGATAAATCGGAGGGAAGAATCAAGGGATAAATAGAGTTGTAGCCTACAATGTTTATCAGTAAAATCCTTTTTTCTTTATAGTTGTTTGTGATTGCAGTTTTATTTTTCTGCCCAAAGTTATTGCAAACAGACTGATTTGGTGTATTTGTATCGTGACCTTATTTTAAAAAATTATTTTGTCCTTATATTTTACCCTACCCCTTTTGTAATAAACCTATTTCGTATTATACTTTTTCTTTATAATAATATTGTAAGTATATCCGTTGAACCGATGGTGTCTTTCATTATAACGATAAAAAATAATATAATTTATCCAAACATTATAATCGTCGAAATAGTACAATATAATACATACAATAGAACATGATACATTATAAATGATGCTTAACAATACTCCAAAACAATACAACAAATAGCATATACTATTTTCCATCTGTCTTACTCACGTTATCATCATATATAAATTCAATTTGAACAAATAAAATACTCCAATGATATATTCTTATGAATTGCTAATTACGTAGTTTTAATTAGTTTCATTTAGCCTTTCAGCTTTTCCACGTCTTTAGTTAATCCTACCTTTTTTATTTTCAAAATTTTAAAAATAATCAAAATACTGTTAGAAATGAGCAAGCTATGCAGATAATACTGTTACCAGAAAAGAAAGATCCAAGGGTAATGCTGGAATACATCAAATTTCTATGCTGATTTGCTTGTTCCGGTTACCTAATCTAAGAGCCCGTTTGGACATAAGAAATTTTTTCCTTTTTTTTTTTCAAATTTTCTTTATTTTTTTCAAAATCAGCGTTTGGTCATAAAATTTCTAATTTTCACTTAAAGATGCATTTGGGAATTTTTCGAAATATTAAAAAACTTCAAAAAACTGTTTTTCAAAAAATTTACTCAAATTACTCATAAAACTTCAGAAACAATCTAAAATTATATTTATGTCCAAAAATAACTCTAATTTTCAATAGATTATTTTTTTTCACTTTTTCGAATTTTACCATTCTTATGTCCAAACGCCTGCTAATTCTTGTCTCTACCATTTGAAATCTCCTTAACATAATGAGGTTTACTGAGCTTGAAATTGGTGGCAGTTAACATTTGAAAAGATGTTTCCAAAGTAAACAAAAACAATACTCTACTTCAATAAATTTAATTAAAATGGGGCATGTAGTAGTATATATTTACAAAACATTGAAAATTGCATATTATTTTTTTATACTTCTAAACAAAAATCTTCCAAAGCTATAACAAACTTGAATTCATAGTGTCATCACTACAATGATGTACTATAGTAGGTAGATAGGACTGCACGCGACTATTATAAATAGAAAATCCTGCAAATTCACATTTGGGAAATAGGATAAGTATGAGAAGAAAATTCAAATGGACCCACATATTAGAAAAGCCGACATGCACCATGCGCGTCAGCAGGAATGCAACAGCCACCCGTAAAGTGTATAAGTGAAAGAGTAGATGCCAGGGCAAGCTATCATATTGATGACACAAGCCGAAGGAGCTCAACTATAAGAGAATCTAAATAATATAAGAGAATATACTGATCGATGAGATCTTTGAGAGAATAAAAGCTGTCACACGTTTATAGGAAAGAAACAAATATTCACCCGTCTGTGAACTTATTTTCTTTTTAGTTCGTGATAAAAAGAATGACCTATTTTTTTATTAGAAAACAATTTACCTTTATGCAATGATTTATAGCCAGACAAAATAAAGGTGTCTTATTTTATATCACAAGTTCAAAAGTCTTTTTTTTTTAAATTTTATACCCTATCAAATGGATTCACGTAAATTAATACGGAGGGAGTATATTTTTGGAAGTTGCACTGAAAGCGAATGTTGTCGAAAAATCCACTTTTTCCATGCTTATCTTTCTGTTGCTCTAGCAGAGTATTGTATTCCAGGTTGGCTATAATTTTATCACTCAATTTAAAAATAAAAAAGATTGGATTATCATGAAATGAAGTGTGTACAGGAAAACACTTTTCCATAAAGCAAGAAAGAGAAAGGATAAAAAGTAAGGTGGTGTGAAAGCTCATTATTGCCATATTTCTATTTGGCAAGCCATAACGAAGTTTCCAGTAATTGATATAATACGAGTAGCATAAAGTCCACAAACTCTACACAAGTTCATGACTATAATACTTGTGCGATAAGTTTTCGGGAATAGTTACACACTTTCTTCGAATATACTGAGTTATTTTCTATCCTAAGATACTAGTGTAACTGAATTTTTACACAAATCCATGCAATTTAATAATCTGTTGTAAAGTTATTTGCCTTTTATTTTTATTTTTTATAAAAATAATTATTAGTTTATTGATACGTGCGTCATATTTGTATGTTCAATCATACATTAAGCAGTTTGTAAAATAATATCGATACTAACCAAACAAAAGTTTTGAATAAATAATTACACATGAAGAATAAAGTACAAATTTTTGTGCACGATCAATGTGGAGCTCAATTCAATAAAATACTATTAGGACTACAAAGGTTTTTCTATTATATCAAATATTTAGCTTGACTATTTTCTTTTATTTAGATATTTCAGCAATACACTAGAAATGTGAGAATGAGTAACTTTAATTATATTACTTAAAATTTTTATGATCTTTTAAGAAAATATTAGCCTCCCAAAATCATACTCTAATAATCTTAGCGGACAAACTCAAGGTTATAATGAGGAAAGAACCTATCCAAACTTTAATAAATGAATAGCTTACGTAGAGTGAAATCTATCCAACAGCCGCGCTTAGAAAAACGGAAATATCAGTTACATCCTTAAGGTCTATCTGGGAAGAAGTGTGAAGTCAGTATACTTGCGCTCATCACTAGAGGTGACAAACGAGCGGATTGATTCGAAAATAGGTAATTCAAAAAATAATAAATTATTTGATCTGATTCATATTTAATACTGCAAATGAATCCAGGGCAGATCCAGTCCAAAACAAATGAATCAATAGCAATTGTGCTCACTGTGGGTGTGCAGACTCTGAAGGAGCATATCCAGCTCAAGCGCTATAACAAGCCAAATCCTTGCATGAATTAATAAAGTTTGCTCCAACATGCAGCCCGATCCCATAAATATAACTCACAGCAGGCCCCCGACCTCACTCAGTCTCCAGTCTCTCAGGCTCAAAACACTCATGCTAAGTAGCCATAATCAATGATACCGAATGTGACAATATACGATAACAAAGACTGAGATATGATATGTATTGATGAATACGATTGAGTACATAATTGTAATTTAGAGAACAACTCAACGGCAAAGAACAACCATTGTGGGTCACAATAGTACCAACATATAGCCTAAAGATGATTTCTAGCATAAATCATACCTCAAGTGCTCTAACACATAGAGTACAGTAAAAATGTCCAGATAATATAGCTACATTGTTCCATAGAATCTACTAAATCACAAGTATGATGGTGCACGCCCACACGCCCTTCACCTAACATGCGTGTCATCTCAACATCAATCATATAACACGTAACTCGATGTTCCATACCTTCAGAACAAATTTTAGAAGTGTTATTTACCTCAAATTGTGCAAAACTCTACTCCAACAAGCCCATGCCTCGCGCATCGACATCTGGACGCCTCGAATCCGTCCACAAATAATTCAATACAATCAACACGAGCTAAAGGAATCAACTCCATATGAAAATACTAAATTCTTAATCAAAAGTCAAAAAGTCAACTCAAATGTCAGCCCCGAGCCCGCATCTCAGAATTTGATAAAAGTCACAAAATCTAGAAGCTCATTCAACGAGTCCAACCAGACTAAATTTACCAAATTCCGACACCATATAGTCACTCAAATCCCCAAATTAACTCTCAAAATCCCTAGCGTCAAACGCCCAAAATTTCACCTTAAAAACACACAAACTAGGTGGGAAATTCAATAGGGAAACAATATTAATGAATAAAAATGATGACTAGTGACTTACCTCAAGAAACCCCTAGAAATCCCCCTAAAAAGTTGCCTTAATTAGAGTTTGAAAAGTCAAGAAATGATAAAAACCTCGTAACCTAACGTTTATATTCTATCCAGGGCATTTCGCACCTACAACCAACTTGCCTGCATCTACGATGTCGTAGACGCGACAAATCTCTCGCTTCTGCGGTGAATCACTGGAGACCCGACCTTCGCACCTACGGAACAAGCTCTGCCTTTGTGCAAACGCTAGTGCAACCTCAATCATGCTCCTGCATGTTCAAACTCACAACACCTACGATTCTACAGATGCGCCCAAAATGTCGCTTCTGTGCAACAAACGGACATCCTTTTAGACCGCTTCTACAATTGCATCTATGCACCTACGGCCTCGCACTTGCGACCATTGACCTTCGTAGGTGTGATTACACCAGTCCAACACTTTTTAGCATTTTCCAAAGTCCAAAATTCGATTCGTTTACCATTCGAAACCAACCCGAGCCCCCAAGACCTCAACCAAACATACCAACAAGTCCTAAAATATGATACACACTTAATCAAGGCCTCAAATAACATCAAAAATATGAATCGCACATTAATTCAAGCCTAATGAAACTAGAAAAATTCAACTTTACTATCGATGTTAAAACCTATCAAATCACATCCGATTGACCTCAAATTTCGCACACAATTAAAAAATGTAGCAACGGACCTACGTTAACTCCCGTTACCAAAATTCGATCCCGGCAACCACAAAGTCAACTCTCAGTCAAATTCTCAATTTCCAAAACTTCTAATTTTTTAACTTTCGCTATTTCATGCCTAAATCAACCATGGACCTCAAAATCACTATCCAGAAACACTCCTAAGTCCAAAATCACCCAACGGAGATATCAAAACCATCAAAACTCCATTTTGGATCCATTTAGAAATAAGTCAATATCCGGTCAACCTTTTCAGCTTAAGCTTCCAACCTTGAGACTAAGTTCATAACTCATTATGTAACATCCATAGAACCGAACCAACTACCCCGACAAGTCACGTAAAAAAATAGCATAGTATAACTAGTAAATGGGGAAGCGAGGGCTACAAGACTCAAAACGTCTGGTCGGGTCGTTACATCATCCCCCTTAAACAATTGTTCGTCCTCGAACTGTCCAGAAATATATCTTGAGTCTCAAATAGGCTTGTATATCTACTCTGCATCTGTCGCTCGATCTCCCAAGTAGCCTCCTCAACTGGCTGACCTCTCCACTGCACCTTTACTAAAGCTATGTCTTTTGCCTCAACTTTCAAACCTACCGATCCAAAATGGCCATCGGCTCCACATTATAAGTCAAATCACCATCCAACTAGACTGTGCTAAAATCTTAAATATAAGACAGACTCTTGATATACGTCCAAGGCATAAAAATATGAAATACTGGATGAACACTCGACAAAATAGGTGGCAAGGTAAGCTTGTAAGGCACCTCCCTAATCCTCTGAAGCACCTCAAACAACCCAATAAACCGAGGGCTCAACTTGACCTTCTTCCCGAATCTTATACACCCTTCATGGGTTAAACCTTGAGCAGTACCTTCTCCCCAAACCCTATAACCAAAATCACAAACCTTCTAATCGGTATAACTCTTCTGTCTAGACTGGGTGGAGAATCCTGAATCAGTTTAACCTTGTGTGAAGCATCCTGAACCAAGTAAGTACCCAATAGCCTAGCCTCGTATGGGTTAAACCCCCCTGTTGGAGACCGACATTGTCTCCCATAAAAATCCTAATACAGAGCCATCTGAATGCTAGATTCGTAGTTGTTGTAGGATAACTCTGTGAGCGGCAGAAACCGATCCTATGGACCCCCGAAATCTATGACACAAGCACAGAGCATATCCTCCAATATCTGAATAGTGCGCTTGGACTATCTGTCCATCTGAGGGTTAAATGGTGTACTAAACTCAACCTGTGTGCCCAACTCTCACTTCAATGCTTGATGACGTTCAATTCACTACTAAAAAGTAAATGGACATGGTTGCATGCAATATAATTTACTCAATTATGAGTCAGGATCGAATCTAACAAAGACCAATTGTCGGTGATTAGGCATGTAAGAGAATTATCACTTATTATGCAATGCCAAACACTTAAAAAGGGCTTTGAGAAAATATTTATGTCTAAATGCGAGAAAAATAAACTAACTTAGAATGCAAGTGAAATGATCAATGGCTACTAGCCTTGATACAAGGATAATTACACTCTAGTAAAGATCTAATGTATTTCACAATTTTACAAATGAGCAAGTTTAAATTAATTAGCCTCGGGTAAAAATTTAATATTAGCTTTTTTCGAAGACTAACAAGATTTCCTAATTGGAATATCCTTGAAACAATTAAGAGATTAAGCACACCTGAATAAGGCTACAATTAGTTCAATCTTATCCCTGGGTAGAATCTATAAAATGAGGGTTGAAGCCTCAAGTTCTTGTTAATTAATCATATAAACCCCAAATTATCGCTCCCAAAATTAATTCAAAGTAAATGGGCAAGTCCGAGGGTTAGCTAATCCCTTTAAAACATTAAAGAACAAGAATAATTAAAGAAATAATAAATCAGTTCAATATAGATAAAAATCGTTCAATACATAAGCAAAACAAGATATTTAATCCACACTTTAAATATGAATATTTCCATAACAAAATTCAAGTGTTGGAAAAATACTACATACTTAGATATACAATACAAAGTAAGGAAATGAAGAAATGAACATAAATGGGTAAGCAATTTTCAAGCACAAGCTTCAAATCTTCAAGACCCAAGTGTGAGTGCAAGAACCCTAGCTTTCAAACTTTTCTTCTCTGGTCAAGAGACTCAAAAATAGTTCAATGATTGGCCAAATATATGTTTTCGATAATCTAGGTCGTGTATAATAGGGTTTGGGATAAGGAGTATATGAAATTTAAAATCTGTCCAGAGCTGGAGGCCATTGGCCGCACCTACGAAAGAATCATCGAAGGTGTGGTTCCGCATATGCGGTTACCGGCTCGCAGAAGTGAATTTTTGTAAAGAGGGCTGTTCCGCAAAAGCACATCCGCAGACACGGTCACCAAGCACAGAAGCGTGACTGTTGATGCGGCAAATCAATCGCAAATGCAATTTCTGCCATCAAGGTCTTTTTCCACTCGAAACATTTCACTTCTTTTACTCTTTTTTGCACAATTCCGCTTCATTTGATCTCAACGCTCTTCAATACATCATTTACCTAAAAATAAAACAATACACACCATAAAAACCCTCATATTATAATTACATGACTCAAAAATTAACTAAAGAAAAGTGACTAGAATAAACGGTAAATTCACCACTCATCAATATCCATAACTTAAGGCTTTTGCTTGCCCTCAAGCAAATAAAAACCAAATACTCAATGAGGCTCTAACATTTAAAGCTCAATTAGCATCGCTATCATCTTCAAATCATATTCTCCAATTAAGCACCATACTTATGGCTTTGGTTGGTGTCATAACCCTAACCCCGAAAGCGATCATGATGGCGCGTCTCTTGAAGACAAGGCTAGCCGACCCTTCCGTTTTTCCAATTATTAATAGATAAGCATTTAAGAAAAGTTTAAACATGATAAGAATAAATCTGAAACAACCGATAATAACATAAATATGCGGAAGAACACCCACACGCAACCCTACCCGGGGTATCACTAGTCATGGGCATCTATAAGTCATAATAAAATTCTTCTAAATCCATAACTAGTAAAATGTCTGAAAGGAAATAGAAACGATAAAGGAGTAGAGACATGGGGCTACAGATGTCAACAACTACCTCATAATCTTCGAAATCCCGCCTAAATCTGGAGGAATCAGCACTCGGGGCAGAACTGGCTACGCTTGAATCTGCACACAGGGTGCAGGGAGTAAAGTGAGTACTCCAACTCAGTGAGTAGCAATGTAAATAACGACTAAAAGTAAGAAAACACGTAAGGCTCAAAGCATTTTATAATGAAGCAATAAAACCATTTAAAAGCAGTAAATCTGTGAAGAGTTAAGTAAAATCCTTTCTCAACAAATAAGCAGGTAATTGACAGGCAGTTAAGGTAAGGTAAACAAATAGAAGTTCGTCCCTCGGGCACTATATCAACAAATCCACCCCTCGGGCAACATCTTATAATAATAATAGTCCCTCGGGCTCAATCTCACAGCACAATGGGTACCCGTGGGGTGTGCAGACTTATGGAGGGGCCTCTTATGGCCCAAGCACAATAATAAGCCATCTTGTGGCATCAAATCTTGGCTCTTGGCCTCATATCAATCAAGCCACCTCGTGGCGTACATATCTCAGGCCCTCGACCTTAATTCAGTATCAGTGTTTCCTCACAACATAGGCCCTCGGCCTTACTTAGTCGAAAATCCTCACAAGCCCCTCGGGCAACATTAAAACAGTGTCTCTCAGCCCAAACATCATTTAAGTATTAAAACAAAGTAAACATGGTTGAGTATGAAAACTGTGGAAAATAACATGACTAAGTTCAAATCTAAAGTCAAAACAGTGAGAAAATATCAATAAAAAGACCCGAAGTGTTCAAATATTTGGCACTAGGCCCAAATATGGCATTCAGCCCAAATAATGATGATAGCAAATAGTTTTCAATCAAATACGTGATAAAATCATTAATCAGGATGAACCAAGTCACAATACCCAATAGTGCACGAGCCCATGCTCGTCACCAAGTGTGTGTCTCACCTTAATATAGCACTACGATATGCAATCCGGGATTTCAAACCCTCAGAACATTATTTACAATCATTACTCACCTCGGCCCGGTTAAATCTCTAGCTCGCGATGTCTTTTCCCTTCGAATCGGCCTCCACGCGCGTCGAATTGATCTAAAATCATAACGAGGATGTCAAAATATGCCAAGGGAATAAAGCCCAAGTGAAAACAATCAATAAATGGCACAAATTTCGAAATTACCAAAACCCGACTCCCGGGCCCACATCTCGAAATTCAAAATTTTTTACACCAATAGATTCCTCATCTCCCAACGAGTTTATAAATACCAAGAACATCAAAATCCATCTTCAAATGACCCTTCAAATACCAAATATTTGGTCTCCAGTTTCAAGCCGTAGCTCTCCAATTTTAGGCTTAGATTTCATGATTTTCTAGGTGGAATTCACATAATAATCGAGTTATAGTCCAATAATCTTACCTCCAAATGTTTCCCCCTCAAATCCCTCTTCAATATCCTCCAAAAATATCAAAAAACAATCAGTTACGGAGGAAATAAGCCTCAAAATCGCGGACAGGACGAGCTTAAAAACATTCAGCCCATGCATATTTTCCTTCTTCACAAACGCGGTCAAACCCTCGCATTCGCGAAGCACAAACTTACTTTGACCAATTTTTCCTCTATGCAAACGTGATGGTTCCTCATCCTTACCCTTCGCGATCGCACACTCTCTTTCGCGAACGTGGAGAACAAACACGGCCTCAGACCAGCTGATCAAAAAGAACCTACGCGAATGCGACTTCCATTTCACGAATGCAATGCACGAGCATCCAGCCCTTCACAAACGCGGAACCTCACTCGCGAACGCGAAGGCTAATCTTCCACTGACCTCCACGACTCTTCGTGAACACGAGGGTCCACTCGCGAATGTGAAGAGTAAAAACTTGCAACAGCTGAACTTGCAACTTATGCAATTTTTCCAACTTCAAAATGATCCGATTGACCACCCGAAACTCATTCGAGACCCTCGAGACTTCAACTAAAGGAACCAACATATCCTAATACCATATTAAAACTTGTTCCAATCATCAAAACACTTCAAACCACATCAAATCAACCAAAACACATCGGATTCTAGCCTAAGTTTCTAAAAATCTTCCTTCGCTTTTGATAAAAACCCAATCAAACCACGTCTGAATGACCTGAAATTTTGCACACACATCCCAAATGACACAAAGAAACTACTGTAACTCTGAAAATTCCATTCCGACCCCTATATCAAAATCTCTCCTATCAACTGGAAATCGCCAAAATATCAACTTCGCCAATTCAAGCCTAAAGCTACTCCAAACCTCCAAAACTCATTCTGATCACACTCCTAAGTCATAAATCACCTCTCCAAGCTAACCAAACCATTGGAACTCACATCTTAACCCTCTAACACATAAGTCAATATTCAGTTTACTTTTCCAACTTAAACTTCTTTAAAAGAGGCTAAGTATCTCAAACCTTACCAAAATCATTTCGGATTCGATCCGACCAACCCGATACCACAAAATACGGATAACAAAGCATAAAGAAGTAGAAATAAGGGAAACAGAGTGGTAACTCATGAAATGACTGACTTGGTTGTCACAGTTGGTACTAATAATTAATCTCAAGAATGTGAATTTTGTGACGACTCGGCCCGTCGTCACGTGAGTTACCGTCCCATTTCCCCATCTTATGTTTCTCTATATTTCATCTTTATTTGATGTGATCGAGTTGATTTGGATTGGTTTTGGTAGAAAATTACACTTAGTCTCTTAAAGGAAGACTTATTTTAGAAAAGTCAACTGGATGTTGACTATTGAGTTAGAGGGCTCGGATGTGATTTTCGGTGATTCGGTTAGCTTTGAGTGATGATTTGTGACTTAAGAGTGTTATCGGAATTAATTTTGGAGGTCCGGTGTAGAATTAGGCTTGAATTGACGAAGTTAGTATTTTGGCGAATTCTGGTTGATAGGTGAGATTTTGAAGTGAGGGTCGGAATGGAATTCCTAGAGTTGGTATAGCTTCGTTAGGTGATTTTGGATGTGTGTGCAAAATTTTAGATCATTCGGAGGAGTTTTGGTGGGGGTTTTAATCGAATGCGAGTTTCGAAAGTTTTTGAGAAACTTAGACTTGAATTTGATGTAATTTGATGGTTTTGGTGTTAATGGTGGTGTTTTTGATGATTGGAGCAAGTTTGAATCATATCTTAGGATGACTTAGCACTTTTAGTTGAGGTACCGGGGGCCTCGGGGTAATTTCAGATGGCTAACGGGATGAAAATTGGAGTTGGGTGATTACAGGTTCTTGTTGGTATCTGGTATTTCTGCATCTACGGAAAAAGGGCTGCATATGCGGTTCCGCAGATGCGAGAGGTAGATCGCAAATGCAGTTTATGACTTGATTGGAAGAAACCGCAGATACGGTAATTTGGCCGCAGGAGCGAAAGAGGCTGAGTCAGGTGTTTCCGCAGAAGCAGAAGGTTATCCGCATATGCGGGGTCCGCAAATGTGGAAGGGTGACCGTAGAAGCGGTCTTGGCTTTTAAATGAGGATCCACAGAAGCGGTACTCGCCGATACGGAAATGGGACCGCAGATGCAAAAATCCCTATTATTAGAAGGTTTTTTTATGCTCATTTTATTCCGTGAGCTTAAGTCCATTTCCACCATTTTAAGCAACCTTGAGAGCTATTTCGACTATGTGTGATTGGAGGTAAGTTCCTTGTCCTAAAAACATGAATTAATGGTAGAAATTACATGGAAATTTGTGGAAATTCATCAAAAGACGGTAAAGCTAGGGCTTGGAAATTTAGTATTTCAAGGTGGAATTTGAGGGGCCAAATGGACCCTGATTTTGGTAAATTTGATATGTATAGAACCGTGGCGAGATGTGGAATCCGTGATGTTAATTTTTTTGATTTTTTGAGAAGTGGGCTCGGGGCTCGGGTTTTTCTAACTTCGTGAATTTTGATATTTTTTGAGTCTTTTCGATTGGGTTGTGTTCCCTTAACCTATTGTAACGTATTTCTTGTGGTTTTGATTAGATTAGATTCTCGAGGAGGTTTATTTGCGAGGCAAGGGCATAGCGAGCTAGGACTTTGGCTGGCTTAAGGTGAGTAATGGTTATAAATGATGTTCCGAGGGTTTGAAACCCCGGATTTGCACAACGTAGTGCTATGTTGAGGTGAGACATATGTCGTATGATGAGCGTGGGGTCCATTACTACTAGGGATCTGGACTTGGTCCATCCCGTTTGATGATTATAATGTATTTCTGACTGGGATTTAATTTATATCATTATAGTCTGGGCTAGTTGCCATGTTTGGGGCCTTGTGCCGACCTGTAGAACCCTTAAGGGCAATTGTATGTGATTGACCTCACTTTACTTGTTAAAAGCATACCCTCAGTCATGTTCTTAAATGTTAACCATAATATGAACCAACTTAGAAATTGATTAATCCAAATGAGAGTAACGTGTGGGTTGGGAACCTTGTCTTATCTTAGTGTGCCCGAGAGGCCAAGTCTATATTGACTAAGAGGGATTGAGAACCCCATTGTGAGGGTATTTGATATGCTATGGATCGGGCTGCACTTCACAGTAGTATATATATATTTATACGGATAAGGCTGCACCTGCAGTAGTATATTATCGGATCGGGCTGCATGCCGCAACAGTATATTTATATGGATCGGACTGCACGCCGTAATAGTATAGCGCTTGGGTTGTAGGAGCCCCTCCGGAGTTTGCACACCCCCAGTGAGTGCAGTCGACTATTATTATTGGATTGTGATGCACGTCGCAGCAGTGTGTGTGTGTGTGTGTATATATATATATATATATATATATATATATATATATATATATATATATATATATATAGATCGGGCTGCATGCCGCAGTAGTATACTAAATGGATCAGGCTGCACGCCGCAGCAGTATAGTTATGATTTCGGTTATCGTGAGAAGTAAATGAGTTGAGTACTGGCTTAAGGGATTTATACCTGACTTCTTCATTCAGTTGTTGTTTAAATGTTCTTACTGCTTTGATATAGAACTGCTTAGTGCTTTTTACGAGATTTCTTTCCGCCAGTCATTATTTATTACTATTACTCACTGAGTCGGAGTACTCACTTTACTCCGTACACCATGTGTCAGATACAGGTATTCCGTAGGAGTAGATTGAGCTATTACTGCTATTCAGATCAGACCAGAAGTCATCGAGGTAGCTGCATGATGTTCGCAGACCCGATTTCTCCCTCTATCCTCTTTGCTTTTAGCATTTTAGACTATCTTTTATTTTGGCTATTCCTTAGACTTGTATTAGAGACTCTTGACTCGTGACACCAGATCGGTGGGATTTGTAGTGTTATTTTTCTTGATTCCCGCACATTTTTCCTACTGTTTCAGATTTATAATTATGTTAATTTGGTATATAAATACTGTTAATTGGTAATGAACTCTAAATGGGGGATTGAGAGTATTGAATTGGTCAGGCTTGCCTAGCACTGTGTTGGGCTCCATCACGATCGGGGTTGGGGTCGTGACAAATTCCATCCAAGTAATTCCCTAATATAAAAACCAATATGAAAAATGCAATGGAGTTTCATATAATCAAGTGACAATAACCAAGCCTCAAGAAGTGACTCAAAAATACTAGTCTACTACATTTGCTCAATTTACTCAATTTGAAATATATCAACGTCATCAATCCATCATAATCCATGTTCCCTCACAAGAAATAAAGTCCAAAAATCACCATATTAATAATAACAACATAAAGAAAAGATACACTAAAACACTCACTCTCAAAAAAGAATTTCAAGTGTTACAAAATATCATACCATAAGCTTGCCCTTATTTAAATTCGCCGCCTATTCAAGAACATTCAGTTGGAAATCCCATAAGGACTTTCCAAGCTTGTAAAGTAGGCTTAGGGAAAGTTATGATAAGCATTTGGGCTAAAAGTGACTACACCCTCCTTGAGTACTACTCACATTTGTCTTTCTTTTTGAATTTTGCTTCTTTTTCAACTACAAAACCCTTATTGACATCTAGTTACCAGCATAGAACCACCTTAAAGTACCTCTCTAATTTTTTCGAGACTTCATAATATATATATATATATATATATACACACACACACACACACACACACTACCAAAAAAAATATTTAATGATGACCCAAATCCGTCGCTAAAGAGCCTTGTTCCGTCACTAAGTAGGGTTAGAGACGGATTAGCATTTGTTGCTCATTTGCTTGTTTCTAAGCTCTTTGCGACGGAAAAATTAAATCCGTTGCCAATATTTTGAGACTCATTTCAGCTTTTCATTTGACGATATATATATATATATATATATATATATATATATATATATATATATTACCAAAAAAAATATTTAATGATGACCCAAATCCGTCGCTAAAGAGCCTTTTTCCGTCACTAAGTAGGGTTAGAGACGGATTAGCATTTGTTGCTCATTTGCTTGTTTCTAAGCTCTTTGCGACGGAAAAATTAAATCCGTTGCCAATATTTTGAGACTCATTTCAGCTTTTCATTTGGCGACCAAAAACGTATATTGCAATCTGTCGCAATGTTGTTTTATATATTTATTTTTGTTATAAAAAATATCCGTTGCAATCTGTCGTAACATTTTTCCATTTTAGATCTTTTTTTTTGAATATTTTAAATTTTTCTCCGCTCTTGCATATTGTATGTAAATGATTAGATATCCTTAATAATAACTAAAATTCATACAAATTAACATACTTAAGGTCCAAAATTATATCAAAATACATATAGCTAATGCAATTAAGTTCGAATTATCCCTAACACTAATAATAAAGTTCAAATCTAAAAGGTGCGAATTATCTCTGACACCAACAATAAAGTTCAAAACAAAAATCTTCCAAACCAAAAAGGTGCGAATTATCTCTAACACCAACAAATAATGTTCAAAACAAAAAGCTTCCAAATACAAGGCTTAGTGGTTAAGGTCATCATCTGAAATCGATGGATGAACCCCGTGAATAGTAGCAGTATGAGGAGCATGAACTATTGGTACCACATCTAATGGGCGGTCAATAGAAGCCAGTGAGGGTGACAAAATCATTTCACGCTCCCGCTCAGTCAATACTGGAAGCATATGATCAGTTAGCTCTGATGACCCAAAAGGTCATCACTTGTTTTTAAAGTAAATTCTGCATTTCGAGGCCTTAAAACCCTTGTTACCATTATCTCGATTTGCGTGCATAGTACGGGTGCGTAGTTGAAAAGTCTATATGTGAAAATCTGTAAAAAAAAATGATAAAATTTGGCTTTAAAATGAATTAAGTTGACTTCAGTCAATATTTTGGGTAAACAGACCTGGCCCAGGACCTATGATTTAACGGTCCCGGAGGGTCCATTGGAAAATATAGGACTTGGGCGTATGCACGAAATTGAATTTCGAGGCCCAAGCCCGAGAAATAAATTTTTAAAGAAAATTATTTTCTGAAATTATTTATGAGATTTGGAAATGAATTGTGATTAGAACTTGATGGTATCGGGCCCGTATTACGGTACAGGTCTTATATGTGAAGTAATATATGTTTGAGAAATTTGGTAAGAAACGTACTTGAAACGACGTGAATCGTATCGTTTTTGAGAAAAATTGGAAATTAGAAGTTGTTAAGAAAATTTCATGATTTTGATACTAAATTCATAGTTATTGATGTTATTTTAGTGATTTGAATATACGAGCGAGTCCGTATGATATTTTTAGGTTGGTGTGCATGTTTAGTTTGGAGCCCCAAGGGCTCGGGTAAGTTTTGGATAGACCACAGGGTGAAATTTTAACTTAGGAATTGCTGGTATGGCTCAGGCCTACAGGCTTCGCATTATCTCGCAAATGCGAGCCATGTATCGCAAATGCGAGAGGTGGCCTCGGCAGTCTTCTTCGCAAATGCAAAGTGTTTGTCGAAAATGCGACGTAACCCTCAAATCGCAAATACGAGACCTCAGTCGCAAATGCGACATCACAAATACAACACTGCTTTCGCAACTGCGAACATAGCAGATGTCGAGGTTCGCAATTGTGAACCCTGTTCGCAATTCCCATAACTGCAACCTATAAATTTTCATACTTGGCCGAAAATCAACCATTTTTCACATCTCTTCAAAACCTAAACTCCCTAGGGTAATTTTTCAAGAACAAATCTTTTTCCTAATCTATTATACGAGCGGATTGCTGGTGGAATCACGGGGTAAAGCGATAATTGAGACGTGAATTATGTTCGTGGAATCGAGGAAAGTGTTTGGTCTAACCTTAGCTTGAGGGACTAGGAGTCGAGTCCTATTTTCTATGTGGTAATTGTTGAGTATGAAATATAGGCATGGTGACGAGTATCTATGCGTTAGTGTCTAGCATGCCAGTGAGTCTCTTAATGTGATTTTTTTGACTTTGTCATATTATTCATATTTTGGTGATGATTTTTATTTATTGGGCAAAGTTCGTGGAAGTAATTGTGATGTTTGATCATTGAGGAGCATTAGCTCATGTTGTATAATTAATTGTGAAAGTATGAACGGTAATTGAAACCTTTTGGAGCATTGGCTCGAGTTATGAGGTGAATTGTGAAACAAAGGTATAAAAGAGAAAAGAATCATTGTGTTGACTCCCTTTCTGGGATATTGTGTTGTTGTTTTGAGTTGTCCCTTTCCGAGACTTGTTGAATTATTGTTCCCTTGCCGGGATTCTTATTGGTTGTGATTGTTGTTTGGGTAAGGAACAGAGTTAAGGCATGAAGGGTGATGCCATGAATTATTTTGTTAAGAGAGTGTTAAACCACGAAGGGTGATGCGGTATATGATTTGTAAGGAGAGTATAAAGCACGAAGGGTAATGTCGTGACGCACGATTCACCATTTCGTGCCGATTATATTGATTATACGGTGAGGATAGGAGTAAAAGAACAAAGGGTGATGCCATGTACATTATCATTACTTGATTGTCTTGGTGAGGACGAGAGTAAAAGCACGAAGAGTGATGCCGTGAACTTATTGTTTTCTGGTTCTCTGTTGATATCCAAGGTATATTGTTTTCTTCCATTTACCTATTGTCATTCTATTCTGAATTGATATCTCCCTCGCAGCATGTTACCCCTCCTATACTTGACTATTTATTTCTGTACTTCTTTTCTGCTGTATATAGTTGAGCTACATAGGTTTAATTGGTAATCTGGTCCTAGCCTTGTCACTACCTCTCCAAGGTTAGACTAGGAGCTTACTAGCACATGGGGTTGGTTGTACTGATACTACACTCTAGGCTCTTTTGCATAGATCCCAATGTTGTAGACTTTGGACAGTAGATTGGGTGGCTACCTTCAGTCCACGCGGAGATCCAAGGTAGACCTGCAGGCGTCCGCAGAGACTGGCATCTCCCTCTATCCCTTATTTCCTGTTTCATTTCCTTAGTTGAGAAATAGTGTATCGTTTATTTTCAGACTTTGTATGTAGCATTCCTAGATTGTTTGTGGTACTGTGACACCAGTTCTAGGTGGTTGAGTTTCAAATTGTTGTACTAGACATATATTAAGACATTTTATTGCTTTTCTTCCGCTTACTTTAAATTTTTGATGTTTACCTGTTATTGCTTTTATAGTTGTTAAAAAGAAATAAATGGATGAGGAAGTAATTAGGTCAAAGGATTGGCTTTCCTAGCTCACATTAGTAGGTACCATCACGACTCCCGAGGGTAAAAAATTTGTGTCGTGACATTAGCATAGGCACTATGTGCTCTGTTAGTGCAGGAATCAAACGCATCACTAACTCATCTAGGTTCGATGCTGATTGAGCACTCAAAGGTGGTATTGACGATGAATCATCTGATCTAGAAGAGCCACGAAGATTCGGTCCATAGTAGAATTTTTCTTGTGATCCAAGACCATATACTCTTCTCTTCGTTTCGCCTCCCGCGACTTCGTAATACGCTTTCCACTGATCAATATCAGATTAAGTTTGTGTTTGTTTCTTTAATATTTCCTGATACCTTTCCTATAAAAGAGGTGTAATAAGTAGTGAAATTAAAATATTTAAGAATGTTGAGCATTTAATTAACCAACAGAGAGGATACTTTTCATACTCTTTTTACATTGTAGTAATTAAGATTATAAAATATTGGATTTACATGCACGATTCGAAATTTCTCATCAAGAAGAGATTTTCCATCATACCCATTTGGATGGACATACAAATGTAACTCACTTGGTGTTGGATCTCGACCCTTTTCAACAGCCTATAAAAAATTAAAATAGATCCCTCAACACTAGCTTTTTTCCCAATCATTTTTTTCAATGTCCCAAGGTACCTAAATAGATAAATGAATGGACTGTTAAGTTAAAAAGTCATTTGTAGCATATTTGTCACTATTATGACTAGGGGTGTACATAGACCGAGTTGGTTCGGTTTTTATCAAAACCAAACCAAACCAACTATATCGGTTTGGATTTGTTCGGTTTTGTCAGGTTTTTCAGGTTTTCGGTTTTTTTGTTACTTATATATTATTTCAACCTTACTTTGTTAGATATTTGATACGTATACATCTATTTAGTAAAAATATAAAAAGTTGACAAACATATTATCAATTAAAATATTCTTATGCGAGTATTCCATTAGTTAACACATAATAATTATTTTTTTAGTTGTCTGACAATAATTTTTCGTTGATATATATTTTCAGGTTATCCGAATTTAGTAATTAAACATAAAAATCAATATGATACCTAAATATTAATAACCACTGCACATTCGAAAAGATATAAGAATTTAATACATCTTAACATATGATATGAATATGTAAGAACAAAGAGATAGACGTATTTTTAGTAATACTTGATAAGAAACTGATCATACAACCAATTATTTAAGGTCAATAAATATGGAGCACTTCATATTCTATTAAAATTTATATCCCGCAAGAGAATCCCAAATACTCCCTCCGGTCCAAAATAAGTGATTTTTTGGCCTTTTTTTGTGGTCCAAAATAAGTGATTTTTTTCAGATTTCAAGAATGAATTAATTATTTTTTTTTCTTACATTGTCCTTGGAGTAAATAGTGTTGGAATATGTGTTAGGAGTGTCTATGTGAGATAGTAAAGGTTAATATGGTCAATTCTATTGCTAATTAATGCTAAAAGGTAAATTTCTTAATCTGTGTGAAAACATCCAAAAAATCACTTATTTTGGACCGGAGGGAGTATT
>MU723373.1:81076-95650 GCA_026770625.1 Nicotiana glauca
TGCGATTTTTCGGTTCGGTTTGTACACCCCTAATTATGACATACAAGTTTTAAATTTAGCTCTCAAAAGAATACATCCATCGATATTGTACAGGTCCAGCAATTCTTGCTTCATATGACAGGTGCACGGGAAAATATTCCATTGAGTTAAAGAACCCCGGTGGAAATATACATTCCAACTTACACAAGATCTGTGGGATGTCTATTGCTAATATCTCCATGTCAGCCACTCGTAGAGTGGTCAAAGTAAGATCTTTAAAAAATAAGCTCAATTCTGTAAGTGTCTGATGTCATACCTCCTTTCTACCACCCAAGGGTATATAGGAGATTTTCCAATTAAAGTGACATTATTCGAAATTAGATTATTTTATTCAACCAGAATCTCCACTTGGAATAATTTTATTTGGTGTCCCAAGTCACCGATTTGTTTTATTCCTAAATCGAGGAAGTTTTGACTTTACTTTATAAATATGCGAACCCGAAATTCTAGATAAGAAATTGTTAACCCGGAAGAACGTGTTAGGCATTTTCGGATTCCGTGGTTCTAGCACGGCCGCTTAAACTATTAATATTTGGCTTATTATCTGATTTACTACATGTTTTAAACCTATAGTGCATTTTTAACTTTATAACCGCTTTTAATTAATTGTTGTTACATATTGCGAATCATGTCACGGGAATCGTACCGACGATCTACAAAATATTTAATTTTTAAATATTAAATTGGGGTCGTGTCACATAAATGTATCCCCATATTTTAGCAACAAAAAAATTCTTCCATCGATATTGTACAGGTCCAGCAATTATTGCTTCATATGACAGGTGCACGGGAAAATATTCCATTGAGTTAAAGAAACCCGATGGAAATATTGTTTGGAACAAATTTTCGTAAGACGAAAAATAAACTGCAACAAAAATAATATAAAGAAAAAGAGATTTTATTGATAAATATTTGTAAGTACAATTCTATGTATCCTTTGATTCTCCTCTCTAAAATTCTCCGTGACTCGAGGGCTTGAGAAGAGTCTTTCTCGAACGTAGGATGATGCAGACCTCCTTGTAATGTATTTAATTGCCAAGAATGTCGAGCAACACTTTGTTGTTACGGGTTGATCTCTGGGAAGAACTCTGTTGATCACTCATTTGTTGAAGAACTAAGCACTTGATGATCTCTATGTTTGTGGATGTCCTCACCAATTGCGAAGTGTTCTCCAACTCTGAATGTCCCTTGAGATTTATGTAACCCCGTCTATTTATAGTTGTAGAGGGTGGACAGTCAAGCTACATAAGACTCTCTTGCTTGATTTTGATTGGACCATGTCATTTTAGCCATTTGACGACTTGTGGTTGGTTCTTGCTTTTTGACTTGGATTGCCACATTAATTAACACGTGGCGTCACCTTATTAGCCTGGAATTTGACTGGAAATGCCATGTCACATGGCATAAGTATGGGCCCTAAGATGAAGTGAACTTTGGGCCTAAAAATAATAAAATGGACTTATTTAATTTGTAAAGCCCAAATTAATTATTCAACCCAATTGAATTAATCCAACTTTTATATGGACTAAACCCAATAAATTTTATATGTCTACAGATGCCCCCTACTTCAAGATTTGTCGAAGTGTAGGCTTGCTTAAACGAATTACGAGACTTAAAATACCAATGAACGTTGATATTTTTGTTTTAGCACTTGTGATGACTTCTATTGGTCAAATCCGAGCTTTTATCGAGTTGCTCATTTATGTGAAATTCTAAATACAAACTCCAAGCAAAAGTTAACATTCCAATACTTTGGTTGTAGAACACGTGTAATGTAATTTGATTTGGAAGTATCAATTGCAAATTTTAGTAATGGAAAATTCTTGCAAATTGTACAACTTTCCATGTTTGTCTCTTTTTTTTTGGTTGTATTCCATGTTTGTCTCACACGTTAGGTCTATTTTCTTTTTCACCAATTTGAATTTTGTCTCAAAATTTCCTTATAAGGCTTTCTAGTCAACGACTTATTGAATCTAAAGAAAAGTTCTTGTTCATCAAGCTAACACCAACTAGCTTAACACTTCTGTAAGTAGAAGAGGTCCTAGAATGTTTTCCATGAAGGTTTTCTGTCGTGCTCAATTTTTCAACTTTGCATGCCTTCAAAGAAAGACTCATATCTTGGTACAGGAATATCAAAATCATGAGAGGTTTGCAGCTACAGAAACTAGACTCGGAGTACTGCAACATGTCAAAAATTTGGATTCAAATTCGCATTTTATTATCCCAGGTTAGCTTCCCAAACTTGGTTCAAGTTCTGTCATGCTCGACATTTCACTTTGTGCGACTTAACCAAAAAAAATCATATCTTGGTATAGGAGCATCAAAATCATGAGCGGTTTGTGGCTACAGAAACTAGACTTCCCAAACTATGATTTCTATAAAGATCACAATCCAGTTGCTCCTAGATAGCCCCTGATACTATTCAGAATTTACATGACTGAATTTCGACATACTAGCTTCTTCAGCTTTGTGTGCTCTTGACAAAAGATTCATATCTTGGGATTAGAGAGTCCAAATAGCAAGTCGCTTGCTTCTACTGATTCTAGACTCAAAGAAATCTAGCATATCAAAAATTAAGAGCCAAACCCTTATGTATTGTCTGGAATTAATTTTTGAAGTTGGCATATGCGTCTGACCCGTTGGTCTTACGGCTCTGCGTACTCTTGGCGAAAAAAGCCTATCTCGAGATAGGAGTGTCCAAATCACAAGCCGTTTATGGTGCTGAAAATTAGACTCCTGAAGCTACAACATATGTAGAAATCACAGTCAGGATGTCCTTAGGTTTTCCCAGATAATTTGCTAAATTTGGAAGATGAGTTCCGACATGCTGGCTCGATTTTTTCAGCTTTACACGCTCTTGCTAAAAAAATACATATCTCAAGATAGGAGCATCCGAACTACGGACTGTTTAGTTGGTAAGAAGACTCAGTGAGATACAATATCTATAAATGTCGAAGCTCCAGCCCTATTGATCCATACGTAACAAATCGTTGATCAATCAAGCGCTGATATGGAGAGGATTGTTAGGGTTGCATACTTCTTTTGTTCCCTTTTCTTTTGTTGCAGGCTCGGAGATGATATACATGGAAAGTTCTCCCATATGCATCATGAGAAGAAGTTGATGATCAACACTCCTTTTTTGTAGGTTCATGAAGGGTACGATCCATCGACATTTGACGGAGAAATGCACGTCACAATACTGACCATCTGCATTGAAGCGTCATGTCATTGACACCGATTCTTGTTGCTGGGTGAAAGCTTCGTACCATTTTCTTTGTTACTTCTGCGTGGCTGGTGGAACTGCAGGTTTCAGATACTCAACGACCTAACTCATGGTCGAGACTAGAATCTAGCGAGGCTCCCTAATTTTAACTTCCCTTTATATGCTGATTAGTTTTAATTAAAATTTTTGTTACTCATGCTAAACTTTTTCTTCCTTTATTTTCTTAAAATGCTGGGATATGAAGAAGTATTCATGAAGCAGCAAAACCCCAAAACAAAATCAAAATTATGCCATGAAGCATTGGTCCTAAAGCGTATCATCTCAATTAGTGCACTGAATGCATCTATTGTCGTTTAACCAATTCAACCGGCAGGGATTAGAGCATACAGTACTCTATAGGAAGATAGCAGTGAGCCTTAAATCGAACAAGCATCTCGTTGTCAACATTGATACTTATTGCTAAACTGAGCTTTGCATCGTCGACACTAATCAATCATATGAAATCACAAGTTTCATGTCGTCCGCATCGACATTTATGAGTGTAGTTGAAGTGTTGTGTTGCTGAAACAATGTGCTATTGGCACCGAGGACTTTCAAGATACTTTCTTTTGCATGATTTTTCGAGAGTTCCAGCGATTTTGATATCCCTAAGAAGATGCATTGCTAGCGAACCTATCGTCTCTTTGCGGCTTGGCAAGAGAGACGTATAAAGTGTTCTTTCAACCTTGGCAACAAAATCCCTAATCTTGGAGGCTTGGAGAGACAATATTTCATATTTTCGGAGCCAACATGTACTACATTTCATCATTGCAGGTTGACAAGGAAAACAACTGGAGTAGGCCTTTCTAACTTCGGTGAGCAAACACTTAGTGCGTCTCTGCAAAAATATTTATTTCTCAACACAGAAGTGATGAAATCACAAGTCTCTTATTCCTAAATAATAATGACTCAAAGGGCTGGAACACATAAAAAATTCAGCAGCAAATTCCTTGAGGATTAGCGGTAATGTTTTTTTGAAGCTGATAAACGTGTCCAGCATTTTAACTTTACAGCATTACATAGTCTTGCCAAAAGATTGATATCTCGAGCTTGGAGTGTCCGAATCGCAAGACATTTTCACCATTGGAAAGAAAAATTCGTCGCCTATAACACTTGAAAATTTTGCAGTAGGATTCCCTTCATAATAGATGCAATAACATTCTGAAATTGCTCCTGATATCTGCCGGACTTGCAATCCAGCTTTGCATAATTTTGTAAAAAACTTCATATCTCGAGCAAGGAGACTCCAAATTGTGATCCGTTTGTGCCATTTGAAAGTACACTCATAGATCTGCAATAAATATGAGTTTCATGGCAAAACTCGTTTCGAGATAGAAACAAAAAATTCTCAAATTCCACCTAGCTGCAGTAACTTTCAGATTCGTGTGGTTTCGACGAAAAATTCATATTTTGAGCTAGGGGACTCCAAATTGCAAGCGTTTTGTGTTCTTAAAAACTAGAAATCCAAATATACAACATATAAAATGTTAAAAGCAGAACTGTTTCAGGATTGACTGCAGTAGTTTTCCAAAGTTGATCTCGTCGTCTGTCGAGCTTTCTTTCCAGCTCCATGCTCTCTGAGTTGTCCTACAAATGTTTTTTTTCTTCTTCTTGAAATTGAATCTGCAGTCTTGCATGTAGAAGCTTTGGCTATATACGTCACAAATCTTATCTCTTCATTTATTTCTTTTGTAGACTTGTAAAGAAGCTTAAAGAGTCCGGATATCAGACCCAGGTGTCATACAAGATGTGGAGCCACCCCTTCACCAATTATTGCACTTGATTTGTTGATAGTCTTGAAGTTCATCAACGATGGATTCCATGGTGATTGGGACCTTCAACTAACAATTGAGAATGGCATCAATTGTGGAGACGTCATACAAACTTGGAAAAGCATTTAGATGCATCAGCAACAAAGCCTAGTTTACGATCATCTTCATGATTTAGGCTTTTGTATAGAAAGATGTCTAGTTCCTTTTGTCTCTACATTTTTCTGATCTATCAACTTTTGTACTATTGAAGAAATAAAACATCTTTTATACTTCAACGCAAATTGTCTCCTTTTTCTCATAGATATTTAACTCTACACTTAGAAGAATTAATGTAATGATCCGATGATGCCAAACTTTTATTTTTTTAAAACTCATGTGACTAAACTTAGAATAAAACTCTAAGCTGCCTACGTACCTCGGTAAAGAGGATCAAGTCATAACGTAGTTCAGAGGGATGAGTTTTTTTTGTGTCTTAATTTTTGCCTAGGCCGCCTTTTGCGAGGTTTTCAACCTAACGGACTTTTTTATTTTTTATTTTTGTTTTGCATATTTTTTGGGTGTCGTTCGCAGTTTAGGCTCGTGCGGGCCAGGAGCATTACAGCATGCAGTTTAAGCTCATGCATCAAGGAACGTCATGACTTGCAGTTTAGGCTCGTATGTTGAGGAGCGTCGTGACTTGCAGTTTAGGCTCATGTGTCGAGAAGCGTCATGACTTGCAGTTTAGGCTCGTACGTTGAGGAGCATAGGTGACTTTCATGGGAAGTACTACTTCAAAAGTTTTCCGTTGATCGGACCAACCCTGAGACCATCCTTATTGACAATTTTGTGTGCGCCACTTGAATATGCTTCCTTCACAACATATGGCCCATCCCATTTTGAGGTAAACTTGTCGCCTATGCGTTTGTTGAGGATTATGGGTTGTCGAATAGCTAGGACTAAGTCTCCCACTTGGAATGATCGTGGTCACACTTTCTTGTCGAAGGCTCTAGCCAGTCGAGTTTGATAGCACTCCAATTTTTGTTGTGCTTTCAATCTTTTCTCATCTAATGCCTCTAACTCTACTAGGTGAAGTTGAGCATTCTTTTTGTATGTGAGCCCTTATTGGATTGCTATCCGCAATGATGGAATTTGTTGCTCCAACGGCAGGACTGCTTCTACGCCATATACCAAAGAGTAAAGAGTTTCTTGCGTAGCAGTTCTGAAGGTTGTCCGGTATGCCCACAAAGCTTTACCAATTCTCTCATGCCAGTCTCTCTTGTTCTTTGCAACAACTTTCTTCAAAAAGTTACCAACTGTCTTGTTAAAAGCCTCAGCAAGGCCGTTGGTAGGTGCATTATACATTGAAGACTTATGTTGCTTAAAACCAAACTTCTCACATAGAATCTTTACGAGCTTGTTGTCAAATGGCGTTCAATTATCAGTTATTATGTATCTTGGTATGCGGTACCTAAAAATTATATATGACTAGATAAAGTCGAAGACAGATTCCTTTTTCACCTCCTTGAGTGGAACACCTTCCGCCCATTTAGAGAAGTAGTCCATAGCGGCCAATTTGTACATCTGTCCCTTTGATGACTTTTGGAAGTGGTCCAATAACATCATGTCCCCATGCATCAAAAGGCCATGAAGTTACAGTTGGGTGAAGAGGCTCTGGAGGTTGGTGGATGTAGTTTGCATGAAATTGACACGCTTGACATCTTTAGGCATGATCCATGCAATCCTTCACCATCCAGTAATAGCCCATCCTCTTGATGCGAAAATGGAGCTTGGGACCGGATTGGTATGATCCACATGAGCCAGAATGTGCTTCCTCCATTTCTTGGTGGGCTTCTTCTTTGTCAAGACATCGCAAGAATAGTCCTTCAAAAGAACGACGAAACAATATCCCCTTATACAAGATGAATCGTGCTGCTCTTCGTTAGATGTCTGTTATTTGTCGTGGATATTCAGGTAACTTTCCATGTTCAAGGTACTCTATCAGTGGTTGCCTCCAATATTCTTCTTCAATCACTCGAACAGACGTATGATGGCTTTCATTGACTTGAAGATCCAGAAGTCTAGGAATAACCCATCGATGACACACATATACCTTTGTTGACTCATTCTCTCCAAGTGCCATCGTCGGGGCCAAGTTAGCCAAAGCATCAGCCTTGAAATTTTCTTCTCTTGGGACGTGGTTTAAGAACACTCGGTCAAATTTTTCCAGTAAACCAGAAGCGTATTCATGATATGACAATAGATCTTCCTTCTTAACCTCGTAACTCCCCAAAAGTTGGTTGATGATCAGCTTAGAGTCGTCGTAGACCTTCAACTGTAGAATCTTCATTTCTAATGCCATTTCGAGACCGACGATCAAAGCTTGATACTTTACAGCATTGTTGGAGCATGTTTCACCTAAAACAAAGGAGAATGGAAAGACTTGTATTTATGGAGAGATCAACATAACACCTGTCCCTGCACCATTACGACGTACAGATCCATCAAAGAACATTGTCCATGGTGGCAATTCTTCGATGAACAAAACGTCTTCATCTGAAAACTCATCCGAAAGCTCCCATTCTGCTGGAAGAGGGTGATCAACCAGAAAATCAACTAGTGCTTGTCCTTTCACATCTTTTTGAGGTGTGTATGTGATCTCATATTGGTTAAACAATATGGACCATCTTGCTAGGCATCCATAAAGAACAGGTCGAGTTATCATAAACTTCACAGGATCTGCTCGAGAGATAAGTTTGATGGTGTACGCTTCAAAATAATGCCTTAGCTTCTTTATTGCATAAAGTAACGCTAAGAATATTTTCTCAACAGGCGTATAGTTCAATTCAGCTCCTATTAGAGTTCGACTAAGGTAGTACAAGGCTTGTTCCTTTCCTTCCTCATGTTGTTGAGCAAGTAGTGCTCCAAGTGAACATTTATGTGCTGCGATGTAGAGTATCAACGGCTTCCCACGCACTGGCGCCCCTAACACAGGTGGATTCAACAAGTATGTTTTGATGCTTTCAAAGGCATTTTGACATGACTGATCCCAATAAAAAGGGATATCCTTCCTTAATAGATGATTGAAGGGTTGACACCATCCGGCAATATCATAGATGAACCTCCGGATGAATGTTAAGTTTCATTGGAGACTTTGAAGCTCCTTCAAGTTCTTTGGCTTGGGTATTTTCTGAATGGCGTCAATCTTTGCAGGATCCACTTTAATTCCACGATGACGCACAATGAAGCCAAGAAACTTTCCCGAGGTAACTCCAAACGCACACTTGAGTGGATTCATCTTCAAGTCGAATTTTCTTAACCTTTCAAAAACAATTCGAATGTCTTCAAGGTGGTAATGTGGGCTCTTCATCTTCACCACTAAGTCATCGACGTAGCATTTAACCCCTCTTATGAAGCATGTCATCAAAGATGTTTTGCATCACGCGTTGGTAGGTTGCACCAGCATTCTTCAGATCGTAGGGCATCACTTTGTAGCAATATATCCCTTTTGGAGTTCAGAAAGCAGTACACTCTTCATCTTTTGGAGACATTCGGATTTGATTGTCTCCAGAGGATCCATCCAGGAATGACATAGCTTCATGCCCTATTGTTGCATCCACTATCAATTCAATAATTGGTAGTGGGAAGTCATCTTTTGGACATGCCTTGTTTAGGTCTCGAAAATCAACACAAACGCGTACTTGACCATTTTTTAGGTACAATATTTGATATCCATGATGGGTACTTCACCTCTCGAATAAATGCCGCCTAGTTGAGCTTGTTGACTTCGAATTCAATTTGGGACACAAGCTCGGGACGAAACATGCGTTGTGACTACTTCACAGGGCGTGCTCCACTTTTGATCCCCAAATGATGAACAACTACCTTAGGACTAAGACCGGGCATTTCTTTATACGACCAAGCGAAGACATATTTGTATTTGGTCAACAACTTGGAGTATTCCTCCTCCTCCTGGGGAGTAAGAAGCGCACTAATGAAGGTGGGTCGTGGATCTTTCGGAGTGCCTAAATTGAGTTCCTTAAGCTCATCCATAGTCGATTGTCCACCATCTTTTAGTTGAGGGGGAGCCCCGTGTACTTCGTCATCAATGTCAAGGCATTGGCTATCTTCCACAGTTATGTGATATGATGTTTCCACAAAGTCTAAGTTTTCTATTTGACTTCCTTGGATAGTTTGCACAACTTCTTTCTCTTTCTCTGCTTCTTTACGAGGCTGGCGAGTGTAAACAATGGTTCTCCTTTGCACCTTCAGTAGACCTTCTGTGGATATTGACAAAACAGACTTCCTCTTCATACGTGACGGGAAAGCACTACATATTTCTCTGTCAGCAACAACTTCAAAATGATCCCGCTCCTCATGGACTTTCTCTTTATGTTTCAACAGTATCTTTCTAGATGGTGCTTCCTTGTGGTCCCTAGGTGACAAAAGACAGAGGTCTTTGAGGTAGTGGAAACTTCTTTTTGATGTTTGGAAGATACACGTTCACCTTTGTGACTTAGCCTTTCAAACACCGAGACTGAAGGAGTTGAGCCTCCAATGCGATCAAATACTGAAGTCCGTTGTTTTATTTTCTTGCCCTTAACTTCCTTCATCTCCTCTACCGAGGTGTATTGTGATAAAGCTATCTTTTTGATTCTCTTTGATGAAATTCAAAGAGGCTCTGCTAAACTGAACCCCAACACAAACTTTAGAGTGGCGACGTAGTGCCCTTGTTTTCTCAACTACATTTGGGACTCATTAAGCACATGTATCTTTTTACCATTGACTTCGTCTTTGAGTTCTCCTAGTTTTGATGGATTGGATAAGTCATAACCAGACTTTTCAAGCAGTATGAAAGCCTTAGGATCGTAATGCCCTTTTATTTTATCAGCTTGAAGATTGCCTTTAGCAGACTCGCCCGTCACTGATGAGATTTGTGCAAATGGGACAGTCATATGCTCTTTCAAATGTTGGATATCTTTGTGACTTGCTTTTTTGGAGTACATTCCTATAGAAAAGGTTGCTCTTTCTTTCGACGCTCATATGGAACATAGCGAAAAACCAAATGCTCCTTAGTCGTTGTTTGCATGTCACATTTAGATGATGATAGCTTAATGGAGGATTCTTCTGTTCCCTTCTTAGGAACCTTGGTGGTAGTCCATTGAGCTTTGTTTTCCTCTTCTAACTTGGCATCATCTTCGTCATCTAATAATGGTTTCTCTACTTTCGATTCACAAGAATCAAGGTAAAATTTTGCATCTGCAAAGTATGACTCCGTCTCGGTGAAAGGCTTAATGTCTGCATCAATTTTGACTATCTCACCATCACTTCTGTACTTCAGACATTGATGCAAAGTAGATGATACGACCCCGTTCTCATGAATCCAAGGACGTCTAAGCAATAAGTTGTATGATGTTTTCACATCTATGACATGAATCAGGGTGTTTGAATTCATCTCACCAATGGATAATCCTACGCGGATCATACCTATGGCTCGTTGACCCCCTTGGTTGAAACCTTGGATTGTTAGGTTACTTTTGGATAGCTCATCGATAGAGATTCCAAGATTTTTTAGCACTATATTTGGCATGATGTTGAAAGTCGAACCATCATCAACAAGTATGCGATTGAGATGTTGTTCCCGAATGGACCCTACAACAAAACAAAGGTATGTTATGTGGCTTAGACACAGCAGCAAGTCATCATCTGTGAATGAAATTGTTGCACAACATGTGACAACTTTTTCGTTATCATGATGTTCTTGTGTTTTCATTGGACCAGGCTTATCGTTGCTTGTTGTTTTGTCAGTACTAGAAACTACATAAGTTGCACCAATGTGACTTCCATGAAAGAATTTTTCAGGAAAGAATTCATGCAATGTGATGGGCTTTCGAAACCTCGAGGATAAGGCATTTTTAGAAGATTTGATAATTCTTGGTGGTTGTAGCCTATCCACATCGCTTATTTTTGCTCTTGGCTTAGGAAGCGGTAGCCTCAAAACTGCCTGATGTTTTCGCTTCTTGTGAGTGACTAGAATCTAACCCTCATCGTCTTTGGAGTGATTGTCTAGCTCTAGTGAACCTTCAAGATTTTTCCTTGGAAGAACAACTTCAACGGGCTCGAAACATCCAAATTGTAAGAAGGCATTGCTTGACACGTTATGCAACTTTGAACACTTCTTTTCCTTGAGCGCGATACTTGCATGATTTGCTTCTGCTGTTTCATCCATGTCAATGATGATTTTTCCTTCACTTACAAGAGCCATAATTTTCTCCTTTAAGATGAAGCATTTCTCTGTAGGGTGGCTAATGACGCGATGAAACTTTCAGTATTTTGGATCGCCAACTTTGCCGATTTCCTCTGGCCTTTGCGATTTTAGGGAGATCGATGACTTTCTTGCCCAGCAGTACATCAAGGATAGTGGGTACATCTGAATCTAGAAATGGATAAACCTTTGCCTCTAATTCCTTCAAGGTGGGACGACGCTTCTCCTATTTGGGATATTGACTCAGGGTCTTATCCTCCTTCACTTTTTGCTTAGTAGTGACCTTCACAGAAGTTGCTTTCACCGCCATTGATTCTTTGGTTTGGTTTTTTGATGAAACATTTTTCTTGAACTCCTTTTGATCAGCAAATGGAGATGCCTTTCCATGACTTGCGATGCTTAACTCCATGTCGTGCGCTCGTATTGCAAGTTCTTTAAAAGTTCGCGGTTTGATCCCTTGTAGGATGTACAAAAGGCCCCAGTGGATTCCTTGAATGCACATTTCCATATCAGATATTTCTCAAAGTCGATCCTTGTAGTCCAAGCTTAACGCCCTCCAACGATTAATGTAATCCACCACAGGCTCATCCTTCTTTTGCTTGGTGCCTGTGAACTCTATCATGCTTACAGTTCTTCGGGTACTTTAAAAACGATTGAGGAATTCCTTCTCAAGTTGCTCCCAGCTATCGATGGACTCGGGCTCCAAGTCAATACACCAGTCAAATGCGTTCCCTTTTATAGAACGAAGAAATTATTTTACCAAAAGGTCGCCATGTGTTCCAGCATTGCTACAAGTCTCGACAAAGTGGGCAATATATTGCCTTGGGTTCCCTTTGCCATCAAATTGATGCAGCTTTGGTGGTTGATAATTGGTTGACATGGTTAGAAAATCAATCCTCTTCGTATAAGGCTTGGAGTAGTACAACGAACTTTGTGATGGTCCGCCATATTGAGCTCCGATGGTATTTGTTATCATGTCTTGCAATTGTTGGATAGATTACGCCGCAACTGAAGTAGATTGCTTTTCCTTTTAGATGTTTAACTTTGCAAATTATTCCTCAACAGCTATTTTCTGGGAGGTGAAGACAGGTGAATGAGGAGGGACATGGCTCGACTCTCCAGGTGCATAGGCCTCCAATATGTTCATGAGTTGAGCGATTTGAAGGTCTTTGTCTTCGACAGATTTCTTCAAGACCTCTATAGTCTGTTCCATCATGGCAAACTTTTCGTCCACGTTAGTTACATCAGTCATCAAGGCATTGACTTTCATTGAAACTGAAGAATCCACCAAATCCTCAAATCCGCCAAGGTTTGAGGCTGTTGGAGAAAGTTTGTCAGACATAGAGAATGGGGTGTTGCCCCCAGAGATTGCGGTTGTGAACGTCATATGAGATCTGCTTTTCTTTGCCTTCTCCATGAAGGCAAAGTATTCGGACCCATCCAAGCCACTAGCCTTGAACTTGCTTCGAGTAATTGTGCCAACATGACTGAGCTGAGCGGATGCGGCAACAGTAGCATCTTTGCATGAAACATCGCATTTGTAGAAGGCCATTATAGAAGTAGATATGAAGTTTGTAGTTTTCAACTTGCAAGAAGGAGAGATGAAGGGCAGAATTGGTCCCACTGGGCTTGCCAAAATTTGTTTGCAACAAATTTTCGTAAGACGAAAAATAAACTGCAAAAAAAATAATATAAAGAAAAAGAGATTTTATTGATAAATATTTATGTGTACAATTCTATGTATCCCTTGATTCTCCTCTATAGAATTCTCTGTGATTCGAGGGCTTGAGAAGCGTCTTTCTTGAACGTAAGATGATGCAGACCTCCTTTTGATGTATTTAATTGCCAAGAACGTCGAACAACACTTTGTTGTTACGGGTTGATCTTCGGGAAGAACTCCGTTGATCAGTCCTTTGTTGAAGAACTAAGAACTTGATGATTGATCTCTATATTTGTGGATGCCCTCACCAATTGCGGAGTGTTCTTCTCCAACTCCGAATGTCCCTTGAGAGTTATATAACCCCCTCTATTTATAGTTGTAGAGGGTAGATAGTCAAGCTACATAATACTCTCTAGCTTGATTTTGATTGCCCATGTCATTTTAGCCATTTGTCAACTTGTGGTTGGTTCTTGCTTTTTGACTTGGATTGCCACATTATTTAACATGTGGCGTCACCTTATTGGCCTGGAGTTTGACTGGATATGCCATGTCACATGGCATAAGTCTGGACCTTAAGATGAAATGGACTTTGAGCCTAAAAATAATAAAATGGACTTATTTAATTTGTAAAGCCCAAATTAATTATTCAACCCAATTGAATTAATCCAAATTTTGTATAGACTAAACCCAATAAATTTTATATGTCTACAAATATATGTTCCAACCTACACAAGATCTTTGAGATGTCTATTGCTAATTTCTCCATGTGAGCCACTCGTCGAGTAGTCGAAGTAAGATCTTTAAAAAATAAGCTCAATTCTGTAAGTGTCGGCTGTCAGACCTCCTTTTTACTACCCGAGGGTATATAGGAGATTTTTCAATTAAAGTGTCGAAGTGGGATTATTTTATTTAATCAGAATCGCCACTTGGAATAAATTTATTTGGTGTCCCAAGTCACCAGTTTTTTTTTAAATCCCAAATTGAGGAAGTTTTGAGTTTACTTTATAAGTATGCGTACCCGAAATTCTAGATAAGGAATTCTGTTAAATCGGGAGAATGTGTTAAGCATTTCCGGGTTACGTGATTCTAGCACGGTCGCTTAAACTATTAATATTTGGCTTATTATCTGATTTACTACATGTTTTAAACCCATAGTGTATTTTTAACTTTATAACAGCTTTTAATTAATTATTGTTACATATTGCGAATCATGTCACGGGAACCGTACCGATGATCTACAATATGTTTAATTTTTAAAGATTAAATTGGGGCCGTATCACATAAATGTACCCCCAGATTTTAGCAATTAAGCGTTACGACTACGTCACGAAAACCGTACCCGTAGCTATGACAGTTATTTAATTAACGCGCCTAAAGCAAAAATACAAAAGTTCAATGTATTTTCTATACTAATTTTATATTTATGTGAGAGCCACATATTATAGGATTTTATTTGTGTATGGAGCACCTCAAATTATTTTCTAAAAGGATTAGCTCTTATCTAATTTTGTGAGGGTCATGTATCATAGGTTTTGTTTTAGGCATGGCACACCTCAAAATTATATATATATATATATATATATATATATATATATATATA
>MU723373.1:96049-114318 GCA_026770625.1 Nicotiana glauca
TATCACAGCTATACCACGGAAACCGTATTAGTAGTTATAATAATTTAATTACGTGCCTTATTGCAAACTACGGTATTCATGAATTAATTAATTTTCTAAGGTTTGAAATTACGGGAAGATTTCAGTTATGGATGCATTGATTTAGAGGAACACCGAACAACCTCAAATGAGAATGAGTACCTAACTTTAGCATTTGTATACCTTGCAGATATTTTTTTTAAAATTAGCACAACGGAATCCATTTCAAGCCTTTACACTATTGACCACCTTTACATTGATAGTCACTATTGATACTATCCTATTTACCAAATCTTACAAATAGGAGCGAGAATCGAGTATGGGTGACAATTATAGGGGAAACATCTCATCAGTGAATACTCATACTATACCTACAAATTATTATTACAAAAAAAAACAAAAAAATTTACAAGTAATTGAGTACAACCTTAATATCAATTCCATTAAACATGATTAAAAAAAGAGAATAAAGCTTCATGCTTTGCTTCAATAAATTAGAAGTTACGGCATCAGAAACCAACATACAGTAAAATTTTATTAGTCTTGGAGTATAGTTTTAGTTAAAAACAATTTAGACTTTATTCTGGTTCTTGAAGTTGCTCAAACTTAATTGTTTCTCTGATTCCTTTCTCAATGGGTCGCATCCTATGTATATTGTGCATGCCAATTTTAATATTTTTTAAACCAAAATCTGTTGAATCGAAATCCTAGTTTAGAATAGTAATCAAACAACGACCAAAAGGAAAAGGAAAAGTAGCTGTCCTTTCTGGTTAAATTTCAAAATATGATATTTTCACTTGCGTCAATGTACAGACAAATACCTAATTCTGTACATATATAATAGTACTACATTAAGCAAACATATACCACTGTTGTCAAAGCACATCAACAGATTTTGGGAAGCTTGAAATCAACCTAATTTATGGCCCTATTTCAATTCTGAAGTAACAAACATGATTCCAGGAATACAAATCAATTTTTTGAACCAAGATAGAAGAAATTATATAATCATACAACTCAGTACATTTAGAAATCTGTTTAACCAAAAAGTGAAATTTCGGTCCAAGCTTTATTTTAGAAGAACTCGGGTTACTGATAATAAAAAAAATAAATAATGAAAATTAATTTTGCTAATAATAAGATGAACAGAAGAAAGCAAATTAAATCAGTATATTCCAATAGTGTTTCCTATCCTTACAAATGACCAGTCTTCTCCTTTTTATAGCTATCTCTAAGATATACATTTCACTTTTGTCACAAAAAGGCCATTATAGACAATTAAATGCATTAAATGCTACGTTACATAATCATTGTAATTTAATACAGATTCTCTAACGTTTTTGGTATTTAATACTTATTAAATATTGTATCTGTACTCTCTTGTGCTGTCATATTTATTCTCCTTAATTTTTGAATTTAAATAGGTACGAGCATCGAGTTTTTTGAATATCTGCATGTGCCTCTGCTTGTGTCTCTGCTCGTATCTATTGCAACTTGTGCCTCTTTGCTAATCATCATTCTTTGACCAGCCTTCGTGTCATGACATGTCATCTTTCAATCACTTCAATATATATAAACTCAATTTTTCCCAATACAGATAGTCCCTCCACTTGCCATTTATTGATCAATTGAATATTTGGGAAGTGAATTTTATTAAAGCGGGAATATTTGCTGCCATTAATGCTATTACAGAATGGAAGCTTTAATTGTCACTTCCATTTAATGCTTATTACACGTGGCATCTTTTTATTGGTTCTGCGACTTTGCAGCGCTTTTTAAGGCTTTTTTAGGGCTTCACCAATTACGAAGCGACAGTTCTCATTATGACATTTCCATCATTGCCCCTTTTCCTTTGACGGTTGCTTCCTGTATAAATATAGTTTTCATCTTTGTCTTTCTCACATAAAGTTCAAATTTTTCAGAATACTCAATTCTTGTTCCCATCTTCCTCGTAAAGTTTTCATAATATTCAATTCTCGTTCTTCATCTTCCTCGTACTGTCATGTCTTTATCAAACCCTAACCCTAGGAGGGTCTCCATAGTTGATAACTTTCCTCTTGCCCTTAGTAGGAGCAGAAGAGGAGGTAGACTACGTAATTTAAGGTCTTCATCCGTACGTGGTTCTTCTTTTCCTTTATCTAGTTCCAGCCCCTCTTCTAGAACTAGAGGTTCTCTTTCTCAAAAATCTTCTTCTAGAGGTAAGGAACCCTCTGAACCTATTTGTGAACCTTAAGTGGAGGAAATAGTTCCTGCGTAACTATCTTTCTATAATGATAAAGAGTCTCTTAGAATTCAAGTGTCCTCTTTAGATTGTGCTGATTTCTACCTAACTCAGATCACTGAAGGTCTGATTTCTTTAGTTCGTAAAGACTGCCATTGGAGTCATGACTTTCCTATTATAATTCCCAATGCGAACCAAAGAATCACCTTCTATTTAATTGGGTTTTCTTTCATTTATACAGACCCATTCACATTAGGTTTCAAACATGCTATTGACTCTCTTATCCTCGAGTTCTATTGTATTTTTATGTCTGTTTAGGTCAAATTGGACCTATAGTGTGGAGGGATGTTGCCTGTTTGAGGCATTTGACCAACATTGCCCGCATGACTTTAACTTTTTCTCACTTAATTCACCTTTCCTCTCTAGACTCTTTCGACAAGGTGTTTTTACTTTAGTAGCAAGGAGCAATAGAGTTATGGTCAGTCTAGAAGATGACAGAGATCGTGGCTGGTACGACAGGTTTGTTGCTGCCCCCACTGTTGGTTTAGTAGGTGATGAAAATGTTCCCTTCCTTGAGAAGTAAAATTTTGTACGTGAGTTTTCTTTTTAATAACTTTCTCGTACCTTTTTTTTTCAATTTTGGTGATCATTGTTTTAATTTTCCTTTTCTTTTCCAGCAACCATGGGAGTTGTTGATGAACTTCCCAATTTCCGTGGTTGGGTAGGAAAATTATTAAACACAGCCCCAATGGAGGGTAGATCTTGAAAAACTCTCTCCCAACGATTTGGCTGGAAAGTGAAAACTCATGGTAAGAGTTTTTTTTATAACCCCTTTTTTATATCGACTTTTCCAGAACTTATTTTAATCCTTCTTTTTATCAGGATTTGCCATTCAAGGTATTAGTGCTGAAGTTGTCGTAGCTTCTCGAATTTCTTTGGAAAGGGCCCAAGAGATAATTTTGGGCTCCTCATTGAAAAGAAAAGCTATTGTTGACCAAGACTCTAAAGAAGAGGAAGATGGGGTTCCTTGGTAAAAAGACCAGGAGTTCGTAGACGAATCATTTATGATGATGAAGCATCCCCCCTCATTCTATTCCTCTTGCCGAGTCTGTTGAAGCCTCGGTGATGATTCCCGATGATGATGTTCCCGCTACTGCTCATGATTCAGTTGAGCAGCTTGTTAGCCGCGGGTTTGGTAGTGAAAATTTAGGTCCGATTTCTGATGAAGCACCTCTTGCTTCTTTTTCTACCCCCTTTCCTGTGATACCTCCTTTGCCGGTAGTGGTTGTTACTATCCCTCCCAAGGTTGTTTTGACTGTTTCTACAGTTCCTCCCTCGACTACACCTCCTTCAACTGTTCCTTACACTGAAGTTGGTTCCTCAAGTAGGGTTGAAGCTATGAGGCAAGTTACCATTGAAGTTCCTACTGAGGGTAACCTTTTGAGGAAATCGGGTCAAGTTGATGTGTCGCTAAAGCCTTTGATTGGTCTAGTTAAGAGAGCTAAGCTTGATAGCCACATTTCTTTCACCTTGATGAACAATATATTGCATTCTTATTTAAAGGTATCCTTTTTTCAAACTTTACTTTATCATTTTTCTTTTTTTAGGGTTCTCATTTTTCCTCTTTTTTTAGGTCAATCTAATTGACACGGAGATGATGAAGAGGGTTACCCTCTCAAAGAAATTATTGCGTGACTACCAAGTGGAGGCGGATAATTGGAAGGAACAGTGTGAAATCGACACGGAAATATTAGATGAAAGTAAATGTACCTTAGAGCAGCAGGTAAGGGCTTTGACTTTAGAGTTGCCGGTTGAAAAAGCTTCCTCAAATCAAGTAAGTAAGGAAAACAATCGTCTTTAAACCTTTTTTCTGAGCAACTCTCCAAGGCAATTGAAGAGATCAGAGAGTTGAAGACTCTCTTAGGTGAAAAAGAAACATATGTTGGAGAACTCGTGCAGACTCTGACTCAAACTCAAGAAGACCTCCAGGATTCTTCTGAAAAAGTTCGTTCATTAGAGAGTTTGCATGCTTCTCTTCAAACTTCCTATGATTCTGTCTTGACTGAGAATGAGAAGCTAAAAAGTGAAATTGCTAATTGGGAAAGATATTATAGTATTCTTGAAGACAAAACCGCTATTGAAGTGAGTTGGGCGTTTTTAAATTCTCACAATGACACCCTTGTTGAAGTGAGCTAGGAGAATTTTAATTTGGAATCTGAGTTGGCCAAAATCAAAGAGACTATTGAAAATACTCAGCAGTGCCAAGATTTTCCTTCTCCCATTGCTGAAACTTCTGAAAACATTTGAGATGATATGGGTAAGGTGATTGCTTCAATTCCTTCGAGTCAAGTTGAACCCGCTCCTGCTGATGTTCCTACGAGCCAAGTTGAACCTGCTACTGCTGATGATCCTACTTTGGTTCCTTCTTAAACTCCTCAGTGACAAGTCAACGATGTGTGACTCTTTTTTTTCTTTTTCTTTGGTGAAATATGGTTGTAACCCTTGGTATTTTTTGAGGGTTTGAAAACATTAGGTCCCCGGACCTTTTTCGAGCATTTTATATAAGCAACTTTTAGTTTAAGACTGAGTTCATACTTAGTCTAAAATTTTTAATATTAAGAAATTTTTGTGGCTATTTTTGAACTTATGTCTTATTTATTCTTGCCTTTATACTTTAAGGACTTACTGAACAACTTGCATTTTTATTTTGCGAAATGCTTTTTTTTAACTTCAAGAATATCAATTATGAATTTTATAAAAGAGTTCCCTTTTATATTTCAACATTTAATGAAGAAGACATCTCAACTTCATAATGGTGTTAATGTATGATAAAAGAAATAGGAATACACACGTTTTTTTAGAATAACTTCGACAAGTTTTTAGTTGAACTTTGTCAAGCTTTAAATAACATCTTACATGTATTTGAGTAACTTTTATAACTTTTTATAACTGTTTTCCTTACAACAGATTTAAAAACAAAAAAAAATACAAGGTTTTTATTTGTAACTTGTTTCATTATTTTGTATAATATACAAGGTTTTTATTCATAACCTCGTTTAACTTGAATAATACACAAGATTTTCATTACATTTCCTTTTAATCTAACTAAGATAAGGTTTTCTTTGGCTTTAGCTCGTAACTTTGCTCTATACTTGATTCTTTGCTCTGTACTTGACTCTTTCAATGAGCTGACTTTTTAGGCTTGAACATTTGATTATTTCTCAATCTTCTTTGTCTTGTCTATACATTTGTCTATGTATATATCATATAGTCCCCCAAGTGTTTGAGCTTTGAAGTATGAAATCTCGAGCACTTGACTATTCCTCTTATTTGGTCCTTTTACTGTAAAGGAATAAAACATACGGGACTCGGGGATACGATTATAGAAGAAGAATGTTTAACCCATCTCTATTTCTATTAGAATAATTGCAACTGTAGACCGGGAATATTAATAAATTCCACGTGCCTTGCAGGTCGTGACTCATCATTTAGTACGGGTTAGCTTTTTGTGTATCATCTAAAATCGTTAGTAAAATTTTAACAATTCAAAAATAAAATTTTAAAATGAGGATACCTTCCCATGGGTACTCCTTAAAAATAGTATCTCTTTAAGTGAACAACATTCCAGTGTGAGGGTAATATCTTGCCATCCATTGTTTCCAGTTCATATGCTCCTTTCCCCGCAATACCGCGAATCTTGTAAGGTCCTTCCCAAGTTGGACTTAATTTCCCTGCATTTGCTGCCTTCATGGATTGAAAACCTTTCTTGAGTACGAAGTCCCCAATATTGAAGTATCTTAGTCGTGCCTTTCGATTGTAATAACGTTCCATAACTTGTTTTTGTGCTGCCATGCTTATTAATGCAGCTTCTCTTCTTCCTTCAAGTAAGTCAAGGTTTATGCGCATTTCTTCTTCATTAGATTCTTCTGACGCTTGCGTATACCTCGTGCTTGGTTCCCCTATCTCAATTGGAATTAAGGTTTCAGCTTCGTACACCAATGAGAATGATGTTTCACCTGTGCTTGTTTTTGTGTCGTGCGATATTTCCATAAAACACCAGGTAGCAATTCTAGCCAATTGCCTTTAGATTTTTCTAATCGTTTCTTCAAATTGTTGGCAATGACTTTATTTGTTGATTCAGCTTGTCCATTACCCACTGGAGGTAAGTTGTGGACGTAATCCTTTTGATCTGCCAACTTTTAAAAAATTATGTGATTTGTGCATCTACAAATTGTGGGCCATTATCACATACGATTTCCTTTGGTACACTGAATTGACATATGATATTTCGCCAAATGAAATCTTTGACTTTCTTTTTCCCGTACGTTTTTAAATGCTTCTGCTTCTATCCATTTAGTAAAGTAGTCAGTGAGTATAAGTAGGAATTTTACATGTCCTTTTGCTTGTGGCAGTGGACCCACGATATCTATTCCCCATTTTATAAAAGGCCACAGTTCAATGACCAGATGTAACAGTTCCACTGGTCTATGCATATTGTTACCATATATTTGGCACTTATCACATTTAGTCACGAAATTCTCTACTTCTTCTTCCATTTTAGGCCAATAATAGCCTACTCTAATCAAGGTTCTTACCAGTGATCTTTCTCCTACGTGATTTCCATAATGCCCCTCGTTGTGTATTCCATTTGAGAAGGCCCGAGTCATCTTGCTAAGGGGCCACCGAACATTTTTCGATAAAGATTGTCTTGCTTTAAACAATATCGAGCAGCCTTTTTTCAAACCGTGTGAGCTTTTTTCTTATCCTCAGGGATGGTACCATACTGCAGAAAAGAGACAATCTTGTTTCTCCAATCCCAGGTTAAGATATTAAAGTTTACCTTATTTTTGTCTGGATCGAGTACCAAATGAAACAAATGAATTATAGAAGCATTTTCATTGCTCGCCACGTCTGCCATAGATGCGAGATTGGCTAGGGCATCTGTTTTGACATTTTCATCTCTTGGTATCTGTGTGACTTTCCAGGTTTGAAATTGTGTAATCAAATCCCGTACCTTTTCTAAGTATTGCTGCATTCGTGCTTCCCTGGCTGTATAAGTCCCCAGCATTTGGTTAACTACAAGGTGCGAATCTCTTTTGATTACAATTTGATTAATGTTAAGTTCTCGTGCCAGTTCCAAACATGCAATCACAGCTTAATACTTTGCCTCATTATTAGTTATAGAATGTCATTTTATGGCTTGACGAATGGTTTCACCCGTAGGTGGCACCAAAACAGCTCCTAAACCTGTTCCCTTCACGTTAGATGAGCCATCAGTAAATAAAGTCCAAATTCCTAGATTAGACCCGTTGAACACCTGTAATTCTCTTTTTGCTTCTAATTGCATCCCTTGTCTAAAATCAACAAAATATCTGCTAACACCTGAGATTTTATCGCGATTATGAGCTAGCAAGTGATGTAATATTCACTTAATTCTATAGCCCATTCGGCTAATCTACCTGTCAACTATTGCTTGTGTAATATATTACGTAATGGATAAGCAGTTACTACGGCAATAGGGTGACATTGAAAATAAGGCCATGGTTTTCTTGACGCCATGATTAGAGAAGGTGCAAGCTTTTCTAATTGAGGATATCTCATCTCCGCATCTAAATGATTTGCTGACATATTAAATTGGAGATTTTTCACACTGGTCTTCACGAACTAAGACAGCACTCACCGCTACTTCTAATATAGCAAGATAGATGAGCAATCTTTCTCCAACCTTTGGTTTTGCGAGCAACGACGAATTTGATAGGTATGTCTTCAAATTTTTGAGTGCCTTTTGACACTCCTCAATCAATTCAAACTGATCTTGCTTTTTAAGAGCTGAAACGAATTTAAAGCACTTTTCTTATGGTTTAGAAATAAATCTCCCCAAGGCTGCAATTCTTCTTGTCAATCTCTTCACTTCTTTTTTACATGTAAGCATGTCAGGAATTTCTTCAATGACTTTAATCTGTGCGGGATTCATTTCAATACCATGGTTAGAAACAAGAAAACCCGAAAACTTACCCGATACAACACCGAATGCACATTTCTCAGGATTTAGTTTCATATTGAATTTTTGCAAGATCTGAAATGTATCTGACAAGTGCAATATACGATCCCTTGAATTTTGAGTTTTAACGAGCATATCGTCCATATAGACCTCCATAGTTTTTCCCAAATGTTCTTGGAATATTTTGGTCACCAATCTTTGATATGTTGCACCAGAATTTTTGAGACTAAAAAGCATTACTTTATAACAATAACTCCCCTGTCTGTTATAAATGAAGTTTTTTCTTCATCTATAGGATCCATTTTGATCTAGTTGTATCCTGAATACGCATCTAAAAAGCTTAACAACTCATGTCCTGCAGTAGCATCAATTAGCTGATCTTTATGTGGTAATGGAAAAGATCTTTAGGACAAGCTTTGTTAAGGTATGTGTAATCTACACAAACTCGCCATTTACCATTCTTTTTGGCTACCACAATAGTATTGGCTAACCAATTAGCATACTTTACCTCGCGGATAGACCCAATCTTTAATAATTTTTGGACCTCATCTTGAATCACCTGATTTCTTAAAGTTCCTTGCTTTCTCTTCTTTTGTTTGACAGGTGGATATGGTGGGTTTTCGTTTAACTTGTGAGTCACTACCTCCGGTGGTATTCATGTCATATAAGAATGGGACCAAGCAAAAAAATCCACATTAGTTTTTAAAAATTCAATCAACTTACCTTTCATGTCTTGGCTTAGATTTTCCCCTACATAGACTTTCCTTTCAGTCCATTGTGTAAATAATACTACAGACTCCAGTTCTTATATCGTTTTTTGATATTTTTGTTTTCCTCTAGTTCTTGAATGGAATCGGGCCTTGAGTCCACATTTGTTTGCCCTTGTTCAGTTGAGGTTTTTGTTGTTGTATCCTCAACTGGATTCTGTAACTGCTATTTTTCTTCATTTGTCATACTTGAATCTGCTACACAGTTGATGCTTCTGGATGTCTGTTGATCCCTACGTATTTGACATATTCCCCATAGTGATGGAAATTTAATAACTTGATGTAAGGTTGACGAAACAACATCCATCTCGTGGATCCATGGTCTCCCAAGAATCATTTTGTAAGCTATCTCCATCTCTACCACCTAAAACTTTGTATGTCTGACAACTCCTTCTGCGAATGTAGTAAGTATTACCTCCCCTTTCGTCATGACGTTAGAATTGTCAAATCCAGACAAAGTATGCGCCTTTGGTACTAATTTGTCTTCAGCTTTCATCTCGTGTAGTACTCTTAGTAGAGCAATGTTCACGAAACTACCTAGATCAATCAAAACACGTTTAACATTAGTATCATGTACAAGTAGAGATATTAGCAGCGCATCGTTATGTGGAGTTAATATGCCATCCGCATCTGCATCACTGAAACAACCCGACTGGTTATTTTTCCTTTTATAACCATGTTCTCTTAAATAAAACTTTATGCGCTTGCCTTAGCAAATTTATAACTTGCAGGGACGGTTGGTTCAGGAGTTGGAAGAGTTTTGAGTGAAATATGTCCAATTGTTTCTTTAGGATTCTAAAAAAATGACCAAGTTTGACTTCGGTCAATTTTTTGGGAAAACAGACCCGGATTCATAATTTGACGGTCCTGGAGGGTCCATGAGAAAATATGGGACCTGGGCATATGTCTGGAATTGAATTCCGAGGTTCCTAGCCTGAGTAATGAATTTTTATTTAAAATCGTTGAATTGAAGTTTTAGAGAATTAGAGAAACTAAGTATTCATTGATTTCCTAGGTATCGAGCTCGGATTTTGATTCCGAAGCTTGTTACAGGTCCATAATATCGTTTAAGACTTGCCCGTAAAATTTGGTGTCAATCCGAGTAGTTTAAGAGTATTTTGACATGTTAGAGGAGAATTTAGAACTTGAAGTTCATCAATTTGACTCATTTGGTTTTAGGGGGTGATTCCTAGATTTAGCATTTTTTGAGTGTTCCGAGGGTTCGAGTAGGTCTGCCTCGTGATTTTAGACTTGTTGGTATGTTTGGGTGGGGCTCAGGAGCTCCGAGCGTCAAACGAACGAGGCTCGAGTGAAGTGGGAAAGTTGGAGAATAAACGAAGGGTGCTGCTTCTATCATAACCGCATCTGCGGTTCTAAGGCCACAGATGCAGGACCACAGATGCGGTCCACCCTTCGCAAAAGCGGCCAATGGCCAGGCTAGGGGAAACTGTAGATGTAGTTGCAAAGCCGAAGAAGCAGTTCCGCAGAAGCGGGCCCCCGATCGCAGATGCGGTCCAGCCACTTTTACCCAGTTCCGCAAATGTGGTCCTCCTTCCACAGGTGCGGGACCGCAGATGCGATCCCTAGATCGCAGATGCAAAAAATCGCTGGGCAGTGAGTTCATTTAGTTCGAACTCAAGGGTCATTTATTTCATTATTACCCTACACTTGGGCGATTTGGGGGCTTCCAAAGAGAGAATTTCAACATAACATTGTAAGGTAAGTAATATCCACTCATCCTTAGTTTAAATACATGTACATTAGGTAGATTCAACACTAAAAACTAGGTAAAATCAAAGGGTTAGAGCTAGACCTAGTGTTTTAATAAAACTAAGATTTTTAACCATGAAATTTGCTTTGAAATGAACTAGAAATCATATATTGTTGATCCTTAGGTTGTAGAGAACAAATTTCTTCGAAAAATCTCGGAATCCGGGCACGTGGGCCCGGGGTCAGAATTTAGGAAATTTGTGTTAATGTTTGGAAAATTGCTTAAATAGCTAAAATTCGATCTTGTGAGGTTATATTAACTAGTTCTTACTTCGTTTAACTAGTTTGGGATTGTTCAGTTTCGAATTAAGGACTTGGTCTCGTTCTTGGTAATTGGAAGTGCGTTTTGGAGCGAGGTCAGTCTCCTTTCTAACCTTGGAAGAGCGAATTGTCTCCATAGGTATTAAAAATTGAACAAATTGCTTTTATATGCGGGGGCTACGTACGTACTAGGTGACGGGAGTCCATGCATAGCAACTAATATGCTAAGTCCGGGTAGTCTAGGGCCCAAAAACATGCTCTACGTGATATCCTTGTAACTTGAAGTTAAATACGGAATTTGTATGAATTATTTGCGTAAGGTAGAGGCTATTAGTGAGGTAACCTTATTCTATTTTCATCCTTAAAAAGAGAATTGAGATATTTCCTGAAATTTATTGCTTCTTAGATATATTATTGTCTGCTTGTGATGATCTTATTTATGTTTGACCGCGTCGCATGGGTGATTCGCGAGTGAGGTAATAGATGCATCTATGGTTCGAGCCGTTCGACCCTCGGCAGTGCACAATTTACTTTTGTGTTGGATCGGGCCATACGTTCCTTGGTGATTATCTGTGCATGATTTATTTGGCATCCAATTGTGTGTTAGACTTCATATTTTCTTAAATATATAAATGGACACTCATGATGAGAATCTAAAGGAAGAATTGTTGTTTTATACTTACAAATCCTTATGATTTGAGTTATTCCTGCTTATTATAAATTCTCCTCATTTTACTTGGCCTTAGTAAGTATTGAGTCGACCTCTCGTCTCTACTTCTTCGAGATTAGATGGGATACTTACTGGGTACATATTGTTTATGTACTCATGCTACACTTTTGTACTTAAATGTACAGGATCTGAGGCAGGTGGATCTGGTTATCATTCTGGTGCGCACCCATGAGCGAACTTGGGACTTCTACGGTGAGCTATTTTTCCTCCATGACGACTCGCATCCGAAGAAGTCTTTTCTTTGTACTTTTATTTTCTGTCCATCCTGATTCAGACAGTAGGATAGTATGATATTCTTTTGGTGTATATTCTACTAGCTGCCCGTAGCTTGTGACTCCAGGTTCTGGCACACACATTAGTTGGCTTATTTTTGGGTTGTGTTATTATGCTATTTACATTTATCTATCACTTTCGGCTTTGAATCCAATTGGAGTATTTATGTCACCTAAATTTGATAATATTAACATAAAAAGTTAGAAATGTTTTTTGCACTTGGCTTGCCCGGCAATGGTGTTGGGAGACTTCATGAACTATTATGGAAATGGGTCATGACAACATAGTATCAGAGCACTAGGTTCACGTAGGTCTCATGAGTTATGGGCAAACCTGATAGAGTCTTGTTGATCAGTACAGAGACATCTGTATTTATCTTCGAGAGGCTATAGGGTGTTAGGAAAGACTACTATTTATTCATTTCCTGTCGTGCAGTGGTTAGTGTACTAAATTTTCCTCTTCTATTCTCTCAAAGATGGTGAGAACTCGCACCGTTGACGTTTTGGACCCGAGAGGAGCTGCTCCCCTCGTTTCTAGGGGCCAAGGTATAGGCCGGGGGAGGGCACCGGACCATGGTAGGGGACGAGGTCATCCTAGAGCCTTTCCAGTTGCACCACCAGCAGATCCTGCGATAGTTACCATTATTGAAGAGCAGGGCGAGGTGCCCGCGGCTGAGCCTACCCCAGCAGATTTCATGAAAACACCGGGATTTCAGGAGGTCATGAACCACATGCTATGGTTCATGGACACTATGACTCAGGTTGGGTTATTTCCAGCAGATTCAGCTACTTCCTAGGCCGGGGAGGGGGGGGATCCCAGACCCCCACTGCTCAGGCTCCAGGTCACGCAGCTGTGGTATATCTGACTCTGGGTGCACTACCCACTGATGGGGCTCAGCTAGTTGCTACAGTGGCACCCCAGCCCAGACCAGCTGTGGACGGTAATCCGTAGAAGTTATTGGACAGATGGACTAGGCTTCACCCTCCAGTATTTGGGGGTGAGCGTCATGAGGATGCTTAGAACTGCATAGACAGGTGCAGGGACAGACCGCACAACATGAGGGTATTGGAGTCGCATATAGTTGACTTCACTTCATTTCAGTTTGAGGGCAGAGATCGTAGATGGTGGTAGTCCTATGTATTTGGCAGGCCAGCAGGTTCTTCTCCCCTCACTTGGGTTCAATTCACATAGCTATTCCTGGATCGGTACATTCCACCCTCTGAGAGGGAAGAGTTGTTGTATCAGTTTGAGCATTTAGTGCAGGGTCAGATGTCAGTGACCGATTATGAGGCGAGGTTCTCTGAATTGTCTCTCCATGCACTCATGATACTCCCCACAGAGGCAGAGAGAGTACAGAGTCTTTTTGTGGGGTTACACCCCACTATTCGATCTGGTATGGCCCGAGAGGTAGATATGGGTACAGGGTATCAACTAGTGATTGAGATTGCTCGCATGATCGAGGGTTATCATCTGAGGGGTAGAGAGAAGATGTAGCAGGATAAGAGAGCTAGATTTTCAAGAGAGTTCAGAGGTGCCCCAGCTAGGGTTAGAGGTCACTTCGGGAGGGGTCAGCCCAGCAGGCCCTCATATTCAGCACCACCACCCCCTCCCCGAGGTACCCCAACAAGACCTTATGTTAGTGCGATGCCGGAGGGTTCTTACCATCCACCAGCTACTCAGGGTTCCTCCGGTGGGTATTATGGGTATCAGGATTCTTCTAGTGCTCCCTTCAACGCCGTGCTAGAGAGGTCCTATCGCCCGCCAGCTATCCAGGGTTCTTCCAGTGGGTATTCGGGTCAGCAGACTGAGAATCCAGAGCAGCAGGCTATGGTGCCCAGAGCGTGCTACGAGTGTGGAGATCCGGATCTTTTGAACAGGACTTGCCCAAGGCTTCGGGGAAAGGCAGTACAGCAGGGTTAGTAGCCCATGACTTTAGCACCAACTGCTCAGCTGCCTAGAGATGGAAGGTAGGCTGGTAGGGGCCGTCCCAGAGGTGGAGGTCAGACAGGGAGAGGTTAGCCAGCTACTGCTCAGTCAAGTGAAGGCCAGACAACCAGTGCTGTAGCTAGATTCTATGCCCTTCCGACCAGGCCAGATGCATTGGCCTTAAATGCTGTCATCACAGGTATTATTTCCGTCGGTGTTAGGGATGCTTCGGTATTATTTGATCCAGGGTCCACTTATTTATATGTATCATCTCTGTTCGCTCATTTCCTCGTTATTTCTCCTGAGACTTTAGGTGTTCCTGTTCATGTGTCCACTCTTGTGGGTGATTTTGTGGTTGTGGATCGGATCTATAGGTCCTGTGTGGTCACTTTCTATAGTTTTGAGACTAGAACAGATATTTGGTTTCTTGATATGATCGATTTTGAGGTCATCCTGGGCATGGATTAGTTATCTCCATATCACGCCATCGTTGATTGCCGTGCCAAGACTGTTTCACTAGCGATGCCAAGGTCGCCAAGATTGGAGTGGAAGGGTTCGACAGTTGATGCACCTAGTAGGGTTATCTCCTTCCTAAAGGCTCAACACATGGTCGAGAAAGGGTGTTTGGCTTATTTAGCTTATGTTCGAGACACCACTGCAGAGTCTTCGACGATTGATTTAGTCCCAATAGTTCGAGAGTTTGCTGTTGTTTTTCCTTTCGACCTTCCTGGCATGCCTCCGGATCGAGATATTAATTTCTGTATTGATTTTGCTCTAGGCACTCAGCCCATATCTATTCCACTGTACTGTATGGCTCCTAAGAAGTTGAATGAGTTGAAGGAGCTGTTTGAGGAGTTTTTAGCAAAGGGGTTTGTTAGGCACAGTGTATCACCTTGGGGTGCACCAGTGTTATTTGTGAAGAAAAAGGAATTGACTATGCGGATGTACATTGATTACCGCCAGTTGAACAAAGTCACCATCAAGAACAAGTATCTGTTTCCCCGTATTGATGTCTTGTTTGACCAGTTGCAGGGTGCTAGGGTGTTTTCTAAGATCAACTCGAGGTCAGGGTATCATCAGCTGAAGATTCGGGACTCAGATGTTCCAAAGACTGCATTCAGGACTAGATATGGCCACTATGAGTTTTTGGTGATGTCCTTTGTCTTGACTAATGCCCCAGCAGCATTTATGTACTTGATGAACAGGGTGTTCAGGCCTTATATTGATTTCTTTGTTATCATCTTCATTGGCGACATCTTGATATACTCACGTAGTCTAGGGGAGCACGAGCAACATTTGAGAGTAGTGTTTCAGACCTTGCGAGAGCAAAAGCTATATGCTAAGTTCTCCAAGTGTGAGTTTTGGCTAGAGTCAGTCGCATTCTTGGGGCATGTTGTGTCAAGAGAGGGTATTAAGGTGGATCCCAAGAAGATTGAGGCAGTTTAGAGTTGGCTACGCCCTACTTCAGTAACTGAGATCAGGAGTTTCCTGGGATTGGCAGGCTATTACCGGCAATTTGCACAGGGCTTTTCATCTATTGCATCATCTTTGACCAGATTGACCCATAAGGGTTATCCATTCTGTTGGTACGATAATTGTGAGGAGAGCTTTCAGAAGCTCAAGACAGCTTTGACTACGGCACCAGTTCTTGTATTGCCTTCCGGCTCAGGAATGTATACGGTAGATTGCGACGCTTCACGTGTTGGCTTGGGATGTGTATTGATACAGGAGGGGCGATTTATTGCATATGCTTCACGTCAGTTGAAGATTCATGAAAAGAATTACCCTGTGCACGATCTAGAGTTGGCGGCGATTGCTCATGCTCTTAAGATATGGAGGCATTATTTGTATGGGGGTGGCATGTGAGGTTTATACCGATCATCGTAGTTTATAGCATTTGTTCACGCAGAGGGATCTTAACTTGAGGCAGTGCAGGTGCCTACAGTTACTAAAGAATTATGACATCACCATTCTTTATCATCTGAGCAAGCTAAATGTGGTCGCGGATGCCTTGAGCAGAAAGGCAAAAAGTATGGGTAGTTTGGCCTTCATTCCAGCAGAGGAGAAGCCATTAGCTTTGAATATTCAGTCCTTGGCTAACAGACTTGTGAGGTTGGACATTTCAGAGCCCCGCCGAGTTCTAGCATGTGTGGTTGCTCAGTCTTCGTTATTGGGGCAGATTAAGGCTCGACAGTTCGATAATCCACATTTTGCAGTTCTTAGAGAGACGGTACTTCAGGGAGGTGCCAAAGATGTTTCTATTGAAGAGGATGGTGTTTTGCGACTCCAGGGTCGTCTATGTGTTCCTAATGTTGATGGTCTAAGGAAGAGGATCCTAGAGGAGGCACACAGTTCGCGGTATTCTATCCACTTGGTAGTTTCAAAAATGTATCATGATTTGAGGCAGCATTACTGGTGGCAGGGGATGAAGAAAGACATAGTGAAGTATGTGACTAAGTGTTTGAATTGCCAGCTGGTCAAGTATGAACATCAGAGACCGGGTGGCCTACTTCAGCAGATGCATATACTTGAGTGGATGTGGGAGCGCATCACCATGGACTTCGTAGTTGGGTTGCTGCGGACTTTGCGGAAGGTTGATTCAGTGTGGGTCATTGTGGATAGGTTGACCAAGTCGACCCGTTTCATTCCAGTGGAAACTACTTATACAGCAGAGAGGTATGCTCAGATTTATATTCGGGAGATAGTCTAATTGCATGGTGTGCCGGTTTCCATTATATCAGAAAAAGGCCCTCGGTTCAGTTCCCATTTCTGGAGAGCTGCTCAAAGTGAGTTGGGGACCTGTGTAGAGCTTAGCACAACATTCCATCCTCAGACCGACGGGCAGTCGGAGCGGACAGGTCAGATTTTAGAGGATATGCTAAGAGCATGTGTGATTGACTTTGGAGTGCAGTGGGATCTGTTCTTGCTTTAGCGGAGTTTGCGTACTAACAGCTATCAGTTAATCATAGAGATAGCCCCGTACGAGTCTTTATATGATCGATATTGTCGTTCTCCTATCAGGTGGTTTGAGCCCGGTGAGGCTAAGTTACTTGGTACAGATTTGGTATAGGATGCCTTAGATAAGGTGAAGTTGATTCAGGAGTGGCTTCGCACAACTCAGTCCAGACAGAAGAGTTATGCGGATAAGAAGGCGCATGATGTGTCATTTATGGTTGACGAGAGGGTTCTCTTGAAAGTCTTACCCACGAAGGGCATTATGAGGTCCGGAAAGAAGGGCAAGTTGAGCCCAAGGTTTATTGGTCCCTTTGAGGTGTTGAGGAGGTTGCCTATGCGCTTGCTTTACCCCCCCCCCCTCCAGTTTATCGGGAGTTCATCCAGTTTTTCATGTTTTGATGCTTCAGAAGTATCATGTCGACCTATCCCACATGTTGGACTTCAGTACTATTCAATTAGATGAGAGTTTGGGCTACGAGGAGGAGCCAGTTGCCATTATTGATAGATAGGATCGCAAGTTGAGGTCCAAGAGGATTTCTGCAGTGAGGGTCCAATGGAGGGGCCAACCGGTTGAGGAGGTGACTTGGGAGTCCGAGGAGAAAATGCGAAATAGATATCCCCACTTATTCACCAGTCCAGGTACTTTTCTATGTCCGTTCGAGGACGAACGTTTGTTTAAGAGGTAGAGAATGTAACGACCCGATTGGTCGTTTTATCTTTTAGAACCTCGTTCCCTTAAATAAAACTTTTCGCGCTTGCTTTAGCTAATTTATAACTTGCGGGGACGGTTGGTTCAGGAGTTGGAAGAGTTTTGAGTGAAATATGTCCAATTGTTTCCTTAGGATTCTCAAAAAATATAGACCAAGTTTGAGTTCGGTCAACTTTTCGGGAAAATGGACCCGGATTCGTGATTTGACGATCCTAGAGTGTCCGTGGGAAAATATGGGACCTGGGCGTAGGAAAATATTTTTGGATTATTTAGCAATTAAGCGTCATGACTATGTCACGGGAACTGTACCCATAGCTATGACGACTATTTAATTAACACGCCTAAAGCAAAACTACGAAAGTTCAAGGTAATTTCTATACTAATTTTACATTTATGTGAGGGCCATAGATTATAGGATTTTATTTGTGTATGCATGGAGCACCTCAAATTCTTTTCTAAAAGGATTAGCTCTTGATCTAATTTTGTGAGGGCCATGTATTATAGGTTTTGTTTTGGGCATGGCGCACCTCAAATTATTTTAAGAATATATATATATATATATATATATATATATATATATATATATATATATATATATATATATATATATATATATATATATATATATATATATATAT
>MU723373.1:115218-149261 GCA_026770625.1 Nicotiana glauca
TATAAAGTGCGTGGTTACACGCTTTTAAAAGCGGGTGAATGCACTAGGTTTGATTTAAAAAATACTAAAATAAAAAAAAAATAACAAAGGAAAGAAAAAGATTTTCTTTAAAAAAATATTCCCGAATCCCTCTATCTTCTTCTCCGCCCAGCTTTTTCTTTCCCTCCCCTCCCCCTTTTGGTTGTGACACCCCCCACCCCCCCTCTTTTTAATCCCTCGTCGACACCCACTTTCTCTCCTTTCTTCTTCGTTGTGACCCCCTGCCTCCTTTCCCTTATAGTCTATTTTTTATTGACTTCCCACTGCCATTAAACAGCCACACAACAGTCACACATGATGACTAACGTGCTGCTTCCACGGACTCCAGAATCAGAAACTGAGATTATCGTTGTAGCGAATCGTGCCGCAACAGCAAAGAGGAATCGAGAGAATATAGATGAGATTTAACAAACATACCTGAAATTTAATACTCAAAAATACCTAAACTTCTGTTCAATTCTCTCTAAGGTGAAATAAGCACCAAATAAAGAGGGGGTGGGGGTGAGTTTATCTGTGTTCTATGAGCTCCCAAGAAGAGTTTTATGCTTGGGAAAATAGGAAGTTAAATATTTTTTGGTACAAAAATCATGATTTGATTTTGTACATTTGGTAATGGGTCTTATAGGAATTGTAGGAAGAAAAAAAGATACAGTATGATTGCTCATTCTGGAAGTAGCCATGGAAGGTGTTGGTCTAAGCTTGGCAAGCTTGTGCAGTATCCTATTTCTCTCCGCTTCTTTAATTTATTTCTTTTTTTTTTAAAGGAAAGAGAGTAATAATTATTTTTAGCAGATAAAATATAATTAATTACGTGAAAAATAATGTGTCATGCACGAGATACACACATGGTCACCATGTGAGAATTTGTGAGCTTTTAAGGTTAAGAATAGTGGTGATGGGTGAAGGAGAGAGAGCTGGGAACGTGGAGAGAGGAGAAAAGATGTGGGATTCTAATTTTTATTTTTATTTTTGAATTTTATAAACTAGTACTTATAATTTTTTTGTAAAAGTAAATTATGATATGAATATTATTTATCTAGGTGGCTCTGATGTGTCATCCATATCAGCGAGAGTGAACAACACACGGCGCGGAGGTGTTTAAAATATTAGTTTTGATCGAGTTCAGGTGTCTGGATGAAACTTTATGAAATACAGGGACCGGGATGTCAAACTGAGACAAATACAGGTGTCTCCTAGGCTATTCTGCCTTTTTTCAACGAAAAGTTGTTGAATCGAAATCCTAGTTTAGAATAGTAATCAAACAACGACCAGAAGGAAAAGGAAAGGTAGCTGTCCTTTCTGGTTAAATTTAAAAATATGATATTTTCACTTGCATCAATGTACATACAAATAGCAAATTCTGTACATATATAATAATACTACATTAAGCAAACATATACCATTGTTGTCAAAGCACATCAACAGGTTTTGGGAAACTTGAAATCAACCTAATTTATGGCTCTATTTCAAATCTGAAGTAACAAAGACGATTCCAGGAATGCAAATCAATCTTTTGAACGAAGAAAGAAGAAATTATAGAATTGTGCACGGTGGAATTGGAGGACTGATTTCTCATTGGCAAAATGCTTCGAAAGATCACTCCAGAGGTCCGGGATCTCGGGACGACCGTTTCCCTCAAGATATTTCGACAGCCAGCCGAAGGTAACATCGACTGGAACCCCGATGAGTATAGAACGTTCCCGAAGAACGTATCCGGGGTCCACAAGTCTATTTGAGCAGCTCAACGTTGGCCCACGCACACATCATTAAGCTAGTTGGCTGCCCCATCCCATTTCCTTTATCACGCAACGAATCTTGTACTAAGTTTGGGCTCCCTCCTCTTATAAAAGGGGAGTCATTAATACCCTGTAAGGTAGAGCTCCAACGGTTCTACAAAAGTGCAATAATATCTCTTTCTCTCTCTCTTTTCTTTCTAAACTTATTGGCTCTCAATGATTTGAGGATACCTCGATATCCTTCGCTTTTATATGTGTTCTTCATCATATAACTTGGTTTTGAATATAAAGAGCTTCGTTTGATTATATCTATAATCGTTATATCATCCTCGACTATCCGCTATAGCTCGAGCTCGATCTCAAAATCGACCCCAAAGTCTCCCTTGGCCAGGCCTATACCGGGGCAGCAGGCCCTTCGATTCGATCCTTATCTCGTTTTAGCTCGCGTTCCATCATTAAATTTCACAATACTAGCATCATCTACTCTAACAACTAGCTGAGAATAGATCACATATTTTTAGAGTCCCATTTTACAAATATAATTGTCGTTACCATTTTCATGGTAAACAGTTTGGCGCCCACCATAGGGCTAAAAATAATAGTGATTATTTTCTTGCTAGTTTCATTACACAAACACATATCATCTTTCACACTTTTTCTTGTCCAAGAACCTTTGATTTCAAGTAAAAATGTCTGGCTCAGTAAACAGAGTTGAGAACGATCGCCTAAAAGATCATGGGGAAAATAATATAGCTATCCGGGCCACCATAACACCACTACAGAATCCCGATAATGCACCAGGACCGGTACTAGCGGACGCGGACTCACAGGACGCACAACAAGTCAACAAAACTTCTCACACCGACAGAACCGTGCGACACAGCGACCGACAGAAAGTTCAAAAAACCCCAGCCCGGGAAGAATATAAAGTTAGTCTTCACGTTATTTTTGAAATTTTGGAGGCACAACAACTGGCCATTGCTTAGTTGCAAAGCCATCCGAGAACTCCCAACATACCAGCACCGGAGATAGCTCCCCCTGCCGAGAAAATACCCGAAAGATCAAATGATAACAGATGAATGGCTGACCCTACCATAGTAAAGATGCTGGAGGATCTCACCAAAAGAATCGAATCGGGTGAAAAAATTATTGCAGGCAACGATAAAAAAGGCAAGACTTACAACTCTTGAGTGGATCATATTCTAGGAGCACCCCCGGTTATATAAGGTCTGGATTCGAAGAAATTCATACAGTGGCCATTCCCCGAGGAAGCGGCCAAGAAGCCTATTCCTAAAAAATTCAGGATGCCGAAACTCCCCAAATACAATGGTACCACCGATCCCAACAAAGATGTCACCGCCTATACCTGTACTGTAAAAGGCAACGATATAAAAATGACGAAATCGAGTCCGTGTTGCTACAAAAATTTGGAGAAACACTTTCGGAGAGGGCCATGATGTGGTATCACAACTTAGCTCCTGACTCCATAGATACATTCGCCATGCTAGCAGACTCCTTTGTAAAGGCACACACGGGAGCCATCAAGGTAGCAATGAGGAAATCCGACATACTCAAAATCAAGCAAAGAGAGAACGAGATGCTGTGGGAATTCGTGTCCCGCTTCCAAGTGGAACGAATGGATCTGCCACCCGTCTCCAACGACTGGGTGGTACAGGCCTTCACCCAAGGCCTGAACGAATGAAGCTCGGTCGCCTCAAAATAGCTGACGGGCAACCTAATCGAATACCCGGCCGTGACTTGGTCGGACATCCACAATCGGTACCAATCAAAGATCAGGGCCGGGGACGACCAATAGGGAGTCCCTTCGGGCTTAGTGTACCCAAGCAGACTCCTAGTAAAAGAAGTGAGATCAAACAAATAAAGGTACCAGCCGTACCTCGAAGACAGAAGGAACGTCCCAAGATGCAACCTACCTCGTAATGATCGAAGGATAAATCGAGGACAGGACCCTCGAGGACTCATAAACAGAACCAGGTTCAATCGAAGCATAGTACTAACTAATGTTCCCCACATATCGGAATACAACTTCTGTGTCGATATTTCAGACATCGTGTTCGCTATCAGCAAGATCAGGGACGCCAAGTGGCCCAAACCGATATAGTCAGACCCTTCGCATAGAATTACGGCCTAGTATGCAAGTTTCACAACACGCACAGTCACAGGACCGAGGATTGCCATCAGCTACGATAAGAAGTGGCTCGACTACTCAACAAAGGGCATGTCCGGGAATTTCTCAGCGATGGGGCCAAAAATCAATTCCCAGAGAGGGAGGCAACCAAGAAAAATGAGGCAAACGAGCCACATGTCATCCACATAATCATCGGGGCGCTGATGCCCCACAGGAACCCGTAGTTAGAAGAACAAAGATATCCATCACAAGGGAAAAATGGACTCGGGGATATATCCCAGAAGAAGGCCTCATGTTTAGTGAAGAAGACACCGAGGCCCTGTCTCAACCCTACAACGATGCCCTGGTAATCTCCTTTCTTTTAAATTCATTTCAGATAAAACATGTACTCGTGGATCTAGGTAGCTCGGCCAATATCATCAACGCGAAGGTGATATAATGACTTGGGCTGCTCGAAAGAATCATACCCGCCACTTGGGTCCTCAATAGTTTCAACATGGCTAGTGAAATAATGAAGGGAGAAATCATCCTCCCGATTACCGTGGCTGGCACAACTCAAGACGCCAAGTTCTATGTCATCGAGGGAGATATGAGATATAATGCCTTATTCGGATGACCTTGGATACACTGCATGAGAGCAATACCATCCACCCTCCGTCAGGTGATAAAATTCCCGACAAAGGACGGGATCAAAACCATCTACGGGGAACAGCACGCGGCAAGTGAAATGTTCGCTACACACAATGTGGTACCAGCACTCACGCCTCCACCCTCACATGAAACCACGAGCGGACCAGGTCTCGCCCCCAGTCGAACTTGATTAAACAAAGTAAAAGATTCATGCCGCACCTCCGCCCCCGAGCAGTTATAATACGCTAAGTCCCAAGACGTCGCCTGCATATCTAGCTTTAAGGTACAACCATTCCTTTTTTGTATGTTATTTTTAAAATCCGAGATTAACCCTTGCGCAAACACCCAAACCGAAAGCTGCCAGGACGTTAGTATTGCTACAGAACCCTGAAGCCCCAAAGGCATACCCATTGCACTCTTTTACTTCGACCGAGTTTTTATCCTAAAAAGAACGGTTTTTATCATCAAGGTTTTTAACGAGGCAACATCTGCAAGCCATCGGGAGGGGAACTCCACTAAATATTCAAAACAAATGCCTCGGCTGGCTATTGAAAAAGCGAGAGGGCATTCCCCCTAAAAAGCGGCCCGCTAGTAGAAAATTTGGAAAAAACCAAATAAGGTCCCTTGTAAGAAAACAATGCATTGAAACACTAGTGTAACCAGGTCCCGTTGGCAAAAATGTGTACTATTGTATCAAGCAATCAAAAAATACTTTTTGGGACGAGGGAACTCCTTCTCAAAGTAAGATAACAAATCTTTTCCCCTGAAACATCCCGAAAAATGTAGGAACTGGTGCCAGAAGTTCAAAACACCCCAAACGGCCTCCGGGTTGAGGCTATAAAACTGCAAGATTCTCCAGCGAGGCAAACCCTCAATAAATTAGCCTTGGCCCGATATAGGTTGGGCCAATACATCAAGATCAAAGGACGTCTTCCAGCACTCCGTTCTCCGAACAAGGAAGTCACAATACATTCCAAGTAGGGTTCTCTTCACCAAATGCATCCCGAAATACTCAGAGACTTGATGCCTACAATTGGGCACTTGCACGACCCCATGGTCGGAACTCCGAGCTCGTAAAGCCCCTACAACGCTGCTCCGAGTTCACAAGAAGCAGTCTTCATGCTTAAAAAACTTGATGACTCGGAGTTTGAAGAAAATCGCCATACGCTGCAAAATCTGAAACTGTTGTCACACCTCCTTTTGGCGCTACCGCACCCCGCGAAGGGCGTGGTAAAAGGGAGTTTTTCCAATTAAAGGACAATCAAAACGGAATTTATTATTAAGATTTAGAGTCGCCACTTGGGAGAATAATGGTGTCCCAAGTCACCGGTTGAATCCCGAATCGAGGAAAGGTTTGACTCTATTTAACGGTCTGCGAACCAGAAATCCGGATAAGGAATTCTGTTAACCCGGGAGAAGGTGTTAGGCATTCCCGAATTCCGTGGTTCTAGCACGGTCGCTCAACTGTTGTATCCATTTTTATCTGATTTCATATGTTTCCTTTTATGTGCATTTAGTATTCCGCTTTTTTTTTCAAAGAATTGCAACGTCGTGAAAATGTATTTCGGACCACACCGTACCAGTACGCATGTGGCCTTTAACACATTTCGACTTCGTTGAGATTTGGATTTGGGTCACATAAATGTGCACCCGAGTTTAAGAAAATAAATTAATAAAGGCGCGCCTAAAACGACTAGCGTGTCGTTATTTTGAGAAGGCCGTAAAATTAGCTAACCGGCCTGTCCCGATATCTAAGCATTTAAAATAGCCTCCTACTGAGGGCCCCGCAGTTTGCGTGTTGTTTAGCGAGGCTCGTCTCATTTATTATTTAAAGGCTAATAAATCGCTTTTAGTATTTATTATTTTTTAGAGAGAATTGCAACGTCGTGAAAATGTACTTCGGACCATACCGTACCAGTACGCATGTGGCCTTTAACACATTTCGACTTTGTTGAGATTGGGGAGTTGGGTCACATGATGTTCACCCGAGTTTAGGAAAGTAATATTATTAAACACGCACCTAAGGCATCTACGTATTCGGACTTTGCGAGGGCCATGAAATTTGTTAAATGGCATGCCTCGAGTTCTAAGCATCAATTCAAGATTAACTAAAACGAGGGCCATGTAGTTTAAGGTTTTGTTCGGCACGGCACACCTCGATTCCTTTCACTTCCAAGCTAACACAACTATCATTTTTATTAACGTATCCAAATTCCCACTTTCATTGCATATATATATATGGAAATAATCTGTCCACAAAATAAAGATCACGGTTTACAAAATAAAGAAGAAAACAAAGATATCCACGTGCCTAAATGGGTAAAGCTTAGTCTAGATCCCTATGTTCCTTCATCAAATATCAACAGTCTTATTTGTACTAAGAGGAAAATACTATATCCATTAATTAAATTAAATCATATGCCAAACTACTACTTTTTCCATGTGCATTCACGTATACATAAATATACACACACATCTGAAAGCATAGGAAACAACCAACATTCAGAAGCAAAGAAAGATAAAAAAAAACATAGAACAAGGTCTGGATCGAGGTAAATAAAAAAAACAAGGGAGCAAGAATGAACCTCAATACAAAGCAATTTGTTTCTGAAAATGCCTAACAACAGAAAGTTCGGACAGCGATCAATCGACGGAACCCAAGTCTACCCGGCAAACTCGAACTAAACTGAACCGACCCGATGGACAGAAGTAGCGACCTACGAACAAGTGTTGCTGCTCTCGTTTGGACAGAAAACAGTAGCCAGTGGTCGCTGGTTTGAGATGAAGGTTTCCGGCGGACTGTGGTGGCTGGTTTTACGGCTGAAGGTTGTTATCGTGCGGGGTGAGGGACGACGAACTGGTCGTCATTTTCTGTTGAGGGCGACGAGGGGTGACGGGTTTTAGTAGGTTTTTTTCTGTTTGTCTTTGGCTTTTTCGTCCCAGAAGATGACTGAACCCCAACCTTCAAACGTTATCCTCTTTTCTCCTCCCCTGTGTGTGTATAGTCCCTTTATTCTATATCTCTTTCTCCTTTTTAAAATGTAACATTCCATCTCTTTTTTAATTCTTTTCCCCCTTAACGTTTTCCCTCCCCTTTTCACGTTAATTCTGTCCCCAGCCCCTTTTAAAATCTTTTTCCTGTGTGTTTCCCTTTTTCCAAAATCCCCCCCTAACGTTCTGTCCCCAGCCCCTTTTAAAATGTTTCCTTCCCCCTTTCCCATGTGTCCCCATGTGTCCGTGTGTGTATAGGTGAGAGAGTGGGGTGCAAAGTGTCTTGTGTTCCGTCCCTGTTCCCCACGTGTGGTGGACACGGATTATTATGGGCTAGGTCCGAAAATTAAATCTAAAATCGGATAGTTTAAACCCGAATATTATTCTTTGCCCGGAACAGAGAATAAGGACACGAATTTATTTAATTAATCCTACGCGAGCAAAATAACTATAAGACTCACAATTAAAACAAAACAATTTTTTATATTTTTTCCAAGATTAAAGTAACTACAAAATGTTAATGAAACTATTTTTTCCTATTTTCGTTTTTTATATAAAAATAAAATATAAAGTATTATTTTTTTTTTTGTATTTTTCAAGTTTAAAAATGATTACAAAATATTAATGATACTATTTTCGAAATTATATAAGGACTAAAAATAAGGTGATATTTTTGTATTTTTCAAGTTTATGAAAATACATAAACTAAAAATATATATCATTTTTTGTAATTTTTATTTTTTGATAAAAAATGGTCAAAATTAGCTAAAATAGCTATATTAGGCCTAAATTAAATATTTACGCTAAAAATGTGAAAATTCTCGGGGAGGGTCAAAAATCACGTGTTTACAACTGTAAGACCCTTAGCAGGTAGACTCGGCATAAACAGGTCCATGCAACGTCACCAGAAAAAACTATTAGACCTCAATAGGCATGACAAATTTAATACCTCAACAGGCATGAAAATCCGAAAATTTAGGCTATACGTTGCATTTGTAAGAATCCTAAAAGGGCATACCCTCGGTATAGATGCCTACACTATCACCCGGGATCAAAAGTGGCTACGGCCGAACGCATATGACTACGGTCAAAATGGCTGATACAACCAAAATAATGCGACTCGGGCATGCCCGACCGTCGCTAAAAAAATTGCAGGCCATTACTTCGAATATACTTCGGAAAGAATCAGTTAAAATAGGATTCCCTCAACAGGAAAACAATGGTCTACGAACCTTCTAAGGTGCTCAAAATTCGCCAATAAATACTTGAAATCAATGTTCTTCCAGAACCGACGATAGGTCAGGCAAAAATCTTTCAAAAGAACTTAACGAGCGGAAAATAAGCCTACTAAAAGCTCACGGGCAAAAATAGCATGAGATCCATTGTCACCGGCTAAGCAAGACTACAGGCCACATATCAAAAGGTCTCAACGACCAAAGAGCATAAGAGCCATAGCCACAAGTAAAAATTGACAACTTAAGGATTAAAGTGAGCTCGAATCGTAACTCGATTTGGAGATCGGGTCCAAATAATTAACTAAATAAGCCTATAGGCCACATATCAAAAGGTCTATACAACCAAAAGGCGTAAGAGCCCTTGTCGCCAGCCAAAACTGACAGCTTATGGGTCAATTAAAACTCGAATCGCAACGCGACTCAGAGACTAGACCCGAAATAAGTTAAACTACAACATGCCTAAGGGCACAGAATAAGTGCCACTATCACCGTCTGAGTGAAGCCTTTGGGCTACCCACATGTAAGGTTATTTTAACCCAAAACATAAAAGACCATCACTTTCTGCCCATATAGGAAGGAAAAAACTTCAGGGTCAATTAAAGCTCGAATCGCAACATGACTCGGAGACTGGACCAAAAATAAGTTGAAATAACCAAACGCCCAAAGGCGAGAATTAAAAACCATCATTGCCAACTCAAACGAGTGCCAAAATCGAGGGAAAATTAAGCTCGAGTCGTATCCTGACTCGAAGATTGAACCTGACAACAGTTAAAGAATACAAGCCTTAGGGCAAGTCCGGGATCGAATCGACCCAATTGAAATTTCAACACGCAGAAATACAGAAGATATAAGTTGTGGGGTTCCCACACTTATTGCTACATGTTGACGATAAGGCGCAGCCCCAACCTACATAGGATATTGAAAACTGTATACACACAACAAAGAAGACAAGAAACAATCATTTTACTTTTTTCCGGTAGTCATAGACCTACGATCTCCTCCTCATCATCCTTAGCATCGGGACGGAAGGAATTTGGCATCGTGCTTCTCTCATTTGGCTTGCTCGATCTCCCTCGAGAGATCAAAGCCCCAAGCATGAATCTCCTCAAAGATTTGCCTCAGAGATCTGCATCTCACGTACTCTTTGCTACTTTTAACGCGATCGTGGGTCTTCTGTAACTCAGCTTTAGCAGCAGCGGCGCTCCTCAAATAAATCGCCATTTTTGCCCCGACCTAGTATCATTCATCACAACCTCGACTCGAACATTTACCTGCACTTGCATAAAAAGACCAAAGGCCAGGCAAGCTTGACAAAAGCCTGACTCAAGGCCTAAAATAGTTGGACAAAATGTGAAGGTTCTGATGCTTGCTCATGTCAGCAAATCACACTCAAAAGTTCCCTCACCTAGTAGATCGTTTCCGAACTAATGGGGGTCCCATCGAAACACAGAAACCAGTCCACCAGATCAAAAGCAATACAAAGGAGGTAAAAATTCATGACTCCTCTCACTTTTTATGTATATATATATGCGCAAAAGATGCTCTCTCCATCAGCAAACATAGTCTATAAGAAGCGAAACACAAAGGGGAAATGTCAACGCTAAAAGAAATGGCGACCTATCAGCCTTGTCCTCGTTCTTCGGGGCATCAACAGCAAATGCGCCGGGCATCAAGCCCGACTACCCTTGCTCAAGCGAATCCTTCAGAAAAAATGGTACCCCTGGCATGAGTCCCTGTGAGCAAATAGTCCCTGCAAAGGTCTGATCTGGCCTGGCTCAAATCATTGGCGCTAAATCACCACTCTTTCACCACCCTCGGTTCATCTTGGTGCTATGCCAGTAAGGGCACTGGCGATTCCCAATCCGGACTCTTCAAAGAATCAAGCTACAGCTCCACAGCCATATCCACTCGGATCGAAGCTCAAAGCTCCAAGATACGGAGGGATCGTGCCGAAACCTACCACAAAGTGAAGCCAGCAAAGCTTACTCAATGACCAAGCACGCTCCTAGTGGCCCAAACCTTGTTGGCCTAAAGGAATCGCCGTTCCAAAAAACATCAGGCTCAGACGATGCACTCTCCTCGGAGGCGCGAGCCAGTCTTACCCTAATAAAAGCTCCTTCATGAACATGCAACACATATCTCATCTATTGTTGTGCCTAGTTTTTTCCATACTCTGAATAAGCATCTGTTAAAGAAATAATCCGCCAAGGAACTTAAAATCAGCAAGCTTCGAGGATCCCCAGGGGACAGAAGCAACTTCAAGAGTGCATACAAAAAAGGATGGAACGAGCAAACGCCAATCAAAGGCACCGACCTTCGGCAATAATTCCGACCCAAAGGGAATGCTCAACCCCGAGGACTCCTGCCATAGCGAGACAATGCCCTAAGTAGAACGATAATGTCTCCTCCAAATTGGCGTGCGGCCCCGGGAGGCCTTCGCCATAAAAGCTAGTTTACAAAGGGAGGGACGTCCTTGACAAAGGCTCGTACAAAACATACTCCAGGTAATGACCAAGACGACCCGAAGCACAGCTACAACTCCATTCAGAAATCACCTCCGGGAAGTTAGCATTGTTCCGATACCACAAATCCTCAGGCGAGTCCCTTATCGACGGCCATTATGAGGCCTGAAAACCTCGATCACACTTTTGCACGGAGAAAGGGCCCCGGTAGCCCGAAGTTGTTGGCCCAATATGGGCTCGGTTGGAGAAGTCACAAAAGGACCCCACGTGAAGCCAGTTCGTCAATAGAAGGGTGGGTACAATACTCACGCCCGAGGCCAGTATCATAGATGACAAAACATGACCATGCATTTGAAGCTGCCAAAAAATATAAAGGGACGTGCCAAATATCGAAGGAAGAAATCAAGAAAATGTCTTTTTATTTTATTCACTTGTAGCGACCCTCGAAAGATCCTTACATATGATTACATTACAACAAAATCCCGCAGGTAACCGTTACAAAAAGAAAAAGGGGGAGGGGAGCAAAGAAATACAAGTAATATGGAAGCCTAAGGATCTAACCTGTTTATGTTGCACTTCCATTATCATCCTCTCAAGCGTATAACCTCAGAGACAATATCTTTCGAACCCGATCCCTTCGGGGACCTCATCCTAATCCTCTAGGAATGGAATCTCCAAAAGGAAGGATATAGAAGAGGGAGGTAGAGGAGAAGAGAAAAATGATAAAGAGATGCCGGAAGAAGATGAGAAATGGCTGGGCGAAAAATTTGGCTAGTACGAACTCTGCCAGTACTACAATCTTGAAGCAACTTCTCAAGATGTTGCCTCGAACCAGGAGGCAACAGCCAGCGGAGACTGTGACCATACCCCTCAGGGATCCAAAGGGGGTGTAACACGCCAAGCCGAGGAAGGAGGGTGAACAACAGTGTATAGTCCGAGCCCCCTCTTGAGCAGCGGTGCATAATCCAAATTTTTCCCCTACTCAGAGGAAATCGACCCCCTACTTCATCGCTCCGAGCCAATGGAGACAGCAACAACAATTACAACAGAAACAACAACAACAATAGCATCACGGTGACACAAATTTGTCTAACCAAAAAATGATCAAGAGTTGGGCCATGACATATGTGACGTAAGATCATGAGGTCGTGGGCCTCAAACATAACAAAGACTAAAAAATGGTAGGAAAGGAGAGAAGTATGGATAACGAAGGAAGTTTGAACAAAAAGCTGATCACAAGAATTCCCATATATAGGGGGAGGGCGAAGTAATCGACAGTGCCATTACTGCCCCTGAAAAGCATAACCGCGCAATTAATGCGTTCATAAAAGCTGAATCGATAGCAATGATATGACACCGAGGAGCGAGGAGTCGTGATATTTCTAAAATGACCCTGGAGAAGCAAAAAGGTGAAATGCCTCGACATTTGTAAAAGGGACTACGCCATCAGCACGATGTCATATCTACCACACATTACTAGGAAGTAGTTCACGAAAGGAAATAGGCGTTAATCATTGCATGAACACATGGCAATTATGACTTTTCATGCCAAATAACCTAGACTTGTTCGTCTTTAGACATCGACCCAAATTTAAAACAAACCCATCTAGAAAATTCAAACTTTTCACCCAATTAAATAAATATATCTTTATCTTCATTGTCTATTGTATATGCGGCTTTGGGATATTTTTCCACTATCATCCTTTGCCAAATGAGGTGTATCGCAATAGGTTAGCATATCCAGACATGCTTTGGGATTATTTTTTGTTTTGTCTTTAACATTAAGAACTATGTTAAATACATTATCAAAGACATTCTTTTCAATCTACATGACGTCAAGATTATGCCAGATCATTTTAGAACTCCAATAAGGCAAATCCCAAAAGATGCTTCGCTTTTTCCATTCGCAAGATTTATATATTCTCGAATTAACTACTTTTGCATCTTCCTCTGTTACTTATCTTAGCCCTAACTCAAAATTTTGGTTCAAAATTTTCTTTCCCGTTCTAAGTGTTGGTGGTAACCTTTTGACAGTCTGACCTTTAAGAAAGTTTTTACGATCTTTCCTAAATAGGTAATGTTATTCAAGGAACACTCTATGACTATCAAACCAAGTTGTTTTCCCACCATGACGTAATCTAAAAGATTATTCTTCCTCCATAAAATAAGTACATGCTAACTTTCCAGTAGTACTCCATCCTGATAACATAGAATATTCTGGAAAGTCACTGATTGTTCACATCAAAGCCGCCCGTAATTGAAAGTTTTGCTTTTTTGAGATGTCAAATGCTTCCACACCTTCCTCCCAAAACAAGGTCAATTGTTTTATTAGAGGATGTAGGAAAATTATCAATTTTTTATTTAGGATTGGTTGGCCCTGGAACAATGACAGTTAAGAACATGTATGTCTCTTTCATGCACATCCAAGGAGGTAAGTTGTATGGACTGACAATCACTGGCCACAGAGAGTGTTTTCTTCCTAATTGACCAAATGTTTAGAAACCATCAGCATATAACCCCAGCCTCACATTCCTTGGTTCAACAATAAAAAATGAACGAGTTTCATTGAAGTGCTTACAAGCCTCAGAGTCTGATGGATGACGCATTACCCCCTCCTCTTGTATATGATCATGATGATATCTCATCTCACCAACTGTAGTATGAGATGCATATAATGTTCGCAATAAAATAATACATCATTTTATAAGGGACTAATTTCCTCTTTTGAGAACTAACGCGATGTTTAATCCTCTCGCAGCCACAAAACTTGCAAGATGTGAAGTCATTATCGTCACCCCAATACAGCATACATCCTGAATTACAACAATCAATCTTTTCAATCGGCAAACCCAAGCTACGCACTAGCTTCTTGGTTTGATAATAACTTTCAAGCATTATGTTATCTTCAGGTAAAGCCTCTTCCATCAATTGCATCATATAGTCATATCACCTCTGTGATAAAGTGTTCTCCATTTTTATGTTTAACATCCTAGAAACTACTGCGAGTTGAGAGAGAGAGAGAAGAACCAGGATACAATTTTATATCAGCGGCTTTAGCAAACCATAAAACCTTCGAGACTCAGGATTAGGCTCCTTCTCCATTGAAGGATTAGCCTCATCCTCTATTGAAGGCTCAAAATGATGAGATGACGCAAATTCAGTATTACTATAAGATTGCCAACTAGAACCCTAGCCAAAGTTGGGTCCAGCCGCATCTAAAACCATTTGTCAGTATGGATTATCATATCGTAATGCAGGGTCGAACACCACCATGTAGATCACTGCTAGAAGACGTCACACCAGTCACATCTTTTTCCCCTTGATACTTCCAAACAGAATAGTTTTCAATAAATCCAAACTTAAAAAGGTGCAATCTAACTATTTCAACATCCATGTATATAATATTGCAGCATTTTTTACATGGACATCGAACATTCTCAGCACTCATGCAATTTTGCTGAGAACGTGCAAACATGAGAAAGCTATCCATGCCAGTTACAAAATTAGAATTAATACCCCCTCGGACATCCAACCTCTCGTACATCCAAGCACGCTCTAAATTATCCATATTCTTATTTTATATAGAAATAAAACAGGATAATCAAACTTTCTTTTTCTACAAGTAAGATAATAATAATAAAAGAATTTGGGTGTCAACAAGAAGCTCCTACCTAGCTCGTCATAACAGAGGAACAAAGTAATAAAATGGAACATAAGCACAAAGAAAGAGAGTAAGAACGAGTTATGACAAAAAATATTAAGATGGAGCAAGAAGTGAACTAAATCAACATTCACTGCTGACAGTTCAAGTCTAAGCTAAATTAGTATTTCTCAAGAATAAGTCAAACAACTGACAGCATGTAGCATAATATTATCAAGAAAAGATTCCATAATTTTTCCTCTTGGGAACATACATTTGAAGACCATAACCTCTAGTCAGCATACAAGCACGTCAGATGCGGGACATTAGCACTAAATTTTAAAGAATAAACCTTAGGTTCTGGATCTAGAAGATTGGCATCAACTAGGTGTTCAATCCAGCTTAAACCCAACGAATCATCATCGTTAATTAGGATACTTTTAGTACTCACAGTAGTTCTCCAAAAACTTACAAATCTTTAACACCCCAAAAATATTATTTCAACACTTTCCAGCAAATAGAGAGTACCCAAATACAGAAACATGATCTTGCTAATTGTAAAATAGATCTGTTACCAAAAGTAGCTAAAGAAATGCAGGAATATAAATTTTGCCAAAAAACAACTGAATTATAGTACCTCGAAATATTTGGAATTTCAAGAAAACCCTTGTCAGCCAGCTGGGGTAAAAATTTTCTAAAAAGAATGGTGAGGTGGGAGGTGAAAATAGCAGTTCCCAGAAACCATACGGGAACACAGGTGTAGTACCCACATATTTTGTTGGAATTGAATAATAAAAAGATGCAAGAGTGAGGAGCTGAAGCATTTTTGTATAGGAGTTGGATTTGTGTAATCACCAGATAGTAGGGAATTTAGGCATTGTAGAAGAGAATTAGGTGAAGTGGAAGCGCCAACAAAAAGAAAAACAAAAAATAGAATTCGCATTTATTAAAAAATAAAGGAGCGGACGGATAATACACTGTCTAAATTCGTAACATACAAACCCCTGAATACATAGGGCTGGACAGATTTGGTGTACTCCCATCGGGGATGTCATAAATTTATTTAGATACTCTATTAGACATAAGTATTTTCTCACAAGTAACGTACAAATTAAAATAGTACAAAGTATAAGAAACAGAAGAAGAAATAAATTAAAGCCATCTATAAATCTTAAATTCACGTTGGTTATTATTTTTGCTCTTATTCTTGCCCTCAAGGCGTGTCTTCTACTGATTTTACTCCCAGCCGCCTAATTTTTCTCCCAGTGCGTTTCTACTCTATTAGAAGAAAGACTGATATTTTAACAATTTGTGCCCTAGGGTAAATAATTAAGTGGTATTCAGCGACGGATTTAGCTACTAGCTCAATTTTCGTCGCTAAAAATAATATTATTTTTCATTGAAGAGCACATTATCAAAGGAAATTTCCGTAGCAAGGAGTTTTAAAAAATTTTGATAAAGAAGTTAAGGCTAGCGACGGATTTTTGGTTGCTAATTCCATCGCTATACTTAAATAAATTTTGTCGCTCCATTTTTGTCACTAAATCCGTAGGTAAATTGAGGTCACCATTATTTAACGCCAACAATTAGCGACAAATTTTAGATTTCATCTCTATTCCATCGCTACAATATATACTAACTATTTTTTGGCCTTTTTTGCAACGAAACTATTATTTCATAGCCAATCCATCACTAATCATTGTGTGTGTGTGTGTGTGTATATATATATATATAATAATTTTCTTTTTGAGTTTGAGTATCTTCATATAAACAATGTTGAGGTATGTGTTTCTACACCCAAGGTACATCTTCACCATTTTTCAATTAACATCAACACCCGTAACTGTAACGATCCGACCGATTGTTTCATAAGTTATAGCCCTATTTCACCCATTCTACTTCCTTTTGTGTTCTTCAGCTATATTCTTTCGTATCATTTTTGTTGGTTCGGGTCTGAAGTGGTTTGAGAGTGGAACGAGACACTTAGTCTCCTAGTTATAAGCTTAAATTGGAAAAGTCATCCAGATATTGACATATGAGTAAATGATCTTAGATTTGGGTTTTTATGGTTCAATTAGATCTATTAGGTGATTTTTAACTTAGGAGCGCGTTCGGAATGTGTTTCGGAGGCCCGTGGTAGAATTAAGCTTGAATTGGCGAACGGGAAAAATTTGATATCGTGGTCAGAATGGAATTTCAAATGTTGGAGTAGGTTCGTAGTGCCATTTATGATGTTAGTGCAAAACTAGAGGTCATTCAGACGAGGTTTGGTAGGTTTCGACGTCGTTTGCGGAATTTATAAGTTTAGAAATTTTTAGGCTTGAATCCAAGGCTAATTTTGTGTTTTGATGTTGTTTTTAGTGTTTCGAAGGTTCGAATAAGTTCATATGTTGATATGTGACTTGTTGGTATAATTACTTGAGGTCATGGGTGCCTCGGGTGCGTTCCAGATGGTCGACGGATTGGTTTTTGGTGTTTGAGAGCTGATGAAAACTGTTGGTATGTTTTCTACTGGTGTTTCTGCACCTGCGAAAGGGGAGCCGCAGGTGCGGTCTTGTAGCCGCAGATGCATAAATTGAAGGCCAGGACTGGAGTCGTAGATACAGAGGATTAGTCGCATCCGCGGGCCCACGGGTGCGAGACCTGGGGCGCAAATATGGGTTTGAGGACTTAAGCGACTTCTGTAGATGCGGACATTTTGGCACAGAAGCGACACCATATGTACGCAATTTAGGCCACAGGTGCTAAAAAGCCTCGGCAGAAGGTATAAATTGAACCCTTCACGAATTTTGGTCTAATCTTCACTATTATCAGTCGACTTGAAGTTTTTGGGAGTGATTTTTGAAGAGGAATGCAGGTGATTATCGGTGAGGTAAGTTTCTTGAGAACTAATACTCATATATGTGGTGATTTCTCGTCTATTAATCATGTTATTAGTGAAGATTAGGGGTGAAAATGAGGGGTTAGGGCTTGATATTTGGAGAGTTTGATTTTTGTATTTTAGGGGTCAAATGTAGTTGGATTTTGATAAATTTTGTATGTATGGACTCGTAAGCGAATGTGCTTTCTAGTTTTGTAAAATTTGTCAGATTTCGAGACGTGGGCTTGGGCCCATGTTTGAGGCAATTTCGGGGTTTTTAGTCTAATTTGGTAGTTTTTGTGTGGAAATCATTCTTTTAGCATATATTGATGATATTGTACTGATTTTGAATAGATTGGAGCATTTGGAGACAAAGTCGAGGGGAAAGAGCATCGCGGAGTAGAGATTTCATCGGTTTGAGATAAGTAACAATTGTAAATGTAGTCTTAAGTGTATGAAACCATGAAAATTGTGTTATATGACTCTTTTAAGGTGAGACACATGCTAGGTGACGGGCGTGTGAGCGTTCACCTTTAGGGATTGTGACTTGGTCCGTCCCGTATCTACTGTAAAGTTGAATATTTGTTGAAACCACATGCTTCTCACTTGTTTTAGAAAGACTTTCTATAAATCAGGCTGGATGCCATGTTTAGAAGTTATGCCCGTGTTGTTTGGACCTTAGAGGTCTTTTATCAATCCTCTTATACTTTTCAATTGGAAATCTATACTCAATCATGCTTATACTTATTGATTTGATAACTCAGTCTCTATTACTCTACTTTTGGTGGATCATCTAAATGTTGTTTGGGTTGAAAATTTATTATTTTGAGAGCCCGAGAGGCTGGAGAGATTTATTACTAGGTGAGGTCGAGGGCTTGATTTGTAAGCATATTTAAGGGATTGGGCTACATGTATCATCATGTTTTACTAATACACGTTGAGAGAGGCCAAGGGCCTGATTGGTTGTGTCATGATTGGCTTGTTATAGCACTTGGGCTGAAGAAGCCTATCCGGAGTATGCATATCCCCAGTGAGCGCATGTATCTATTGAGTTCGAATGCTGAGTGTTGAGTGACTGAGAGGCATGAACGATGGTGAGGTTTGCCTGAGGGGCTGTATATGAGTGATGGTGAAGATTGCCCAAGGGGTTGTATACGAAAGATGTTTTCCCGAGGGTCTATTTATGTTTCACCATTTTTCTCAATTGAGCAGTTCACCTTATTTTAAAACTGTTGAAAGATGTTTTCAAATTGTTATTTTTATTGGAACTGGATTTAGACAAGATGATTTGATTCAAACTATACTTTTAAAGGCATATTATACTTTACTAAGTTATTGTGATATGAACATTACATGCATTGTTGCTTGTTACTACTTTTCAGACTTTATTTACCTTCGTTACTTACTAAGTTGGTGTATTCACATTAATCCCCGCACCTTGTGTGCCGATCCAGGTATATCTAGACATGGTAGCGGCTTTCGACTATTCCACTTGCAAACTTTTCTCGGAGATAGCATGGTAGTTGCCTTTCAACGCATCCCTGATCTTCTCCCTCTTATCTTCCTTTAGATGTATTTAGTTACTTTTGAGACTATGTTAGCCTTGAAATTGTCAGATACATTATAGTAGATGCTCATGACTAGTGGCACACCGATGTCGTCTGCACTTTTGTTTTGGTTTGAACTACTTATGAAGGTTTTATATTAAATAGCTTTGGAATTATCTTGAAAACGATAATATTATTTTGTTTTTTGTAATGTGTTGGCTTGCCTAGTACCACGATATGCACCATGATGACAGGGTTAGTTTTTGGATAATGACAATTTAGTATCAGTGCCTAGGTTACATAGGTCACATGAGTCATTAGCAGGTTTAGTAGAGTCTTGCGGATCAATATAGAGATGTTTGTACTTATCTTGGAGAGGCTGTCGAACCTTTAGGAAAACATCACATACTTGAATACTTGTCATGCAAATCTGTTGATTATGGTAACTAAAATTCTATTATTCTATTCCCTCACAGATGGCGAGGACACGTGATACCGGCTAGGACAGTCGGCCACTATTACCACCACTTAGGTCTGTGAGAGGCGGAGGTTATGGTAGGGGCAGGGATGTAGCCTGCACAGCATCTAGGGAAGCACCTACAAATATACTAGCCTCCCCAGTTCTTGATCAGGTTCTAGTTGTGGATGCACCAGCGGGACCAACCCAGGCACTAGCTACGCCTATTGTTATCCAAGTATTCAGGAGACCTTAGATCAGATTCTGACCGTGTGCACCAGTATTGCTCGGGCGGTTGCTATTTCTACTATAACAGCTACTTCCCAGGCTGAGGGGAGCACTTAAACTCCCGCCACACGTACACCCGAGTAGGTTGTTGAGGGGCTTCAGACACCGAAGGCACCACCAGCCCAGCCGATTGCACCTGCTTAAGATTATGTGGTACAGTTCATGCCTGATGACGAGCAATGTATATTGGAGAGGTTTGGTAGACTTTAGCCTCCAACTTTCAGTGGTACAAAGAGCGAGGATGCCTAGTGTTTCTTGGACAAGTGTCAGAGGATTCTCCGTACATTGGGTATTATGGAGACCAGTGGGGTCATGTTCACTACCTTTCAGTTCTCTGGAGATGCTTTTACATTGTGGGAGGTTTGTGAGAGACGTAAGCCTGTTGGTGCAATGCCCCTTACCTGGCAGAAGTTCTCTGTTCTCTTTCTAGAGAAGTATATGTCGCAGTCCCGCAGATAGGAGCTGTGCAAATAGTTTGAGCAGTTACGCCAGGATGATATGATTGTTATACTATATTGGATGAGGTTTTTTGAGTAAGCCTGTCATGCTATTTGGTTAGTTCCCACAAATAGGGAAAGGATCAGGAAGTTCGTTGATGGCCTCACATATCAGCTGTGGATTCTTATGACTAGAGCGAGGGTGTCTGGTGCTTCTTTTGAGGAGGTTGTTGACATTTCTCAGGACATAAAGTTGATTTTTTGTCACGAGCGAGTAGAGAGGGAGGACAATAGGCCTTGTGGATTCGATAGTTTTGGTGGTGCTCCTCATGGGGGTCAGTTCTAGCAAGGCAGAGGCCATCCATTCAAACATGCTCAGTCAGCTTGGCCAATTCCCCGTGGTACATCATCGGGCCATGGTTCTTACAATTCTCGTTAGGGCCATTCACCACTTAGTGCCCTCCCAGCCCATAGTTCGTTCCGTGCTCCATCAGTTCAGGGCTCCTCCATGCCATGTTCTTCTACTAGTTATCTTCGTGTTAGGGGTTCCCTTCATTCATTGTCACATGTATCGGGGAGTTGTTTAGAGTGTGGGGAGTTTGGGCATATGTGAAGGTAGTGTCCTCATCGTCACGGAGATTCACCTCAATAGAGGATCCATCCTTCGACTTTAGCACCAGTTAATTCACCACCTCCCCAGTCAGCTAGGGGTCTCCCTAAAGGGGGAGGTCGATCAGGTGGTGGTTAGGCCTATTTTTATGCACTCTCTTCCAGACTAGATGTTATTGCTTTAGATGCCGTGATTATAGGTATTTTCTTAGTTTGCCACAGGGATCCCTCTGTATTATTTGATCCTGGTTCCACCTTTTCATATGTGTCATCACATTTTGCTTATTATTCGTATATGCCTCGAGAGTCCCTTGTTTCATCTGTTCATGTATCTACTCATGTGGGCGATACTATTGTTGTGGACCGCATATATATCATTCTTTTGTGGTGACTATTAGGGGTTTGGAGACCCGAGTGGACCTTTTGCTGCTTAGTAAGGTTGATTCTGATGTGATATTGGGCATGGATTGGTTGTATCCATGTCATGATATTCTGGATTATCACGCTAAGATGGTGGCATTGGCTATGCTGGGTGCCATGGATTAAGTAGCGAGGTTCGCCGGATTATGTTCCAAGTAGGGTGATTTCATACTTGAAGGCTCAACAGATGGTTGGGAAGGGTTTTGTTTCTTGTTTTGCCTTTGTGAGGGATGTTGGCATAGAGACTCATTCTATTGATTCAATTCCGATTGTGAGAGATATTCAGTGTGTATTTCCTGTAGACCTGCCGGGAATTTCGCTGGACAGGGATATTGACTTTGGTAATGATTTGGTATCAGACACTCAGCTCATTTCTATTCAACCATATCATATGGCACTAATAGAGTTAAAGGAATTGAAGGAGCAACTTCAGGAGCTCCTTGATAAGGTGTTTATTCAACCTAGTGTGTCACCTTGGGGTGCACTTATTTTATTTATGAAGAAGGAAGATGACGCTATGACAATGTGTATTGATTACATGCTGTTAAACAAAGTCACAATCAAAGAATAAATATCCTTTACCTCGTATTGATAAAATATTTATTTGACCAACTTCAAGAAGCGAGAGTGTTCTCAGGTCAAGGTATCACCAGTTGAAAAATAGGGACTCGGACATTCTTAAGACAACATTCAGGACACGATATGGTTATTATGAGTTCCTTGTGATGTATTTTGGGCTGACCAATTCCCCAACAGCGTTCATGCATTTGATGAACATCGTGTTTCGGCCTTATCTCGACTCGTTTGTTACTACATTTATAGATGATATTCTGGTGTAATCACGTTGCCAGGTGGAGCATGCTGAGCCTTTGGTAGTTGTATTGCAGCGGTTGAGGGAGAAGAAGCTTTATGTTAAGTTCTCCAAGTGTGAGTTTTGGCTTAGTTCAGTGGTGTTCTCGGGGCATGTAGTGTTCAACGAGGGTATTAAGGTTGTTTCGAAGAAGATAAATGAGGTTAAGACTTTGCCCTAACCGTCCTCCACCACAGAGGTTTGTAGATTTCTTTGTGTGGCAGGTTATTACCGTCGGTTCATTCAGGGATTTTCATCCATTGCATCACCCTTGACCAATTTGACCCAAAAGGGTGCTCATTTTAGGTGGTCGAATGAGTGCGAGGCGAGCTTTTAGAAGCTTAAGACTGCCTTGACCACAACTCCAATGTTAGTTCTACCATCAGCTTCAGGTTCTTATATAGTATATTGTGATGCTTCTATGGTTGTCATAGGGTGTGTGTTTATGTTGGAGGGTAGAGTAATTGCTTATGCTTCTCGTTAGTTAAAGCCCCATGAGAAGAAACACCATGTTCATAATTTGGAGTTGGCTGCCATAGTTCACGCATTAAAGATTTTGAGGCATTATCTATATGGTGTGTCTTGTGATATGTTTAGTGATCATCGTAGTCAAAATAGATCAATTTTAGGCAGCGGAGATAGTTGGAGCTGCTAAAGGACTATGATATTACCATTTTGTATCACCTAGTAAAGGCCAATGTGGTGGCCGATGCCTTGAGTAGGAAGCCGGTGAGTATGGGTAGTCTTGCATTTATTTCTTTTGGGAGAAACCTCTTGCGGCTGATGTTCAAGCTCTGGCTAATCGATTTGTGAGATTTGATATTTTGGAGCCCAGTCGGGTCCTAGCTTGTGTGGTTTCTCGGTCTTCCTTGTTTGATCGTATGAAAGAGCACCAATATGATGATCCTCATTTGCTTGTACTCAAGGACAAGGTTCTGCATGATGATGCCAGAAATGTGACCATTGGTGATGATGGGGTATTAAGGATGCAGGGCAGGATATGTATGCCCAATGTAGATGGGCTTCGGGAGCTAATTCTAGAGGAAGCCCATAGTTCGTGGTTTTCCATCCATCCGGGTGCAGCGAAGATGTACCAGGATTTGATATAGCACTATTGGTGGATGAGAATAAAGAAAGATATAGTAGGGTTTGTAGTTTGGTGTCTCAATTGTCAACAGGTGATATATGAGAATCAGAGACTGGGTGGCTTGCTTTAGCAGATACAGATTCCAGAGTGGAAGTGGGAGCGGATCACCATGGATTTCGTAGATGGACTCCCACGAACTTTGAGAAAGTTCGATGCTATTTGAGTGATTGTGAATCAGCTGACCAAGTCCGCGCACTTCATTCCCGTGTGTACTACCTATTTTTCAGAGCGGTTAGCTGAGATTTATATCCCAGAGATTGTTCGTCTGCATGGTGTACCAGTTTCCATCATTTCAGATAGAGGTACTCAGTTTACATTGCAGTTTTAGAGAGACATGCAATTAGAGTTGGATACTCAGGTTGAGTTGAGCACAACTTTTCACCCTCACACAAACGGAAAGTCCGAGTGCACTATTCAGATATTGGGGGTTTATGGGAGCAGTTTCTACCACTCGCGGAGTTTGCTTACAACAACAATTATCAGTTGAGTACTCAGATGGCTCCATATGAGACCTTATATGGGAGACGATGTAGATTCCAGTAGGTTGGTTTGAGCTGGGCGAGGCTAGGATTTTGGGTACAGACTTAGTACAAGATGCCTTGGACAAGGTGAAAGTGATTCAGGAGCGACTAGTTTCCATCATTTCAAATAGAGTTACTCAGTATACATTACAGTTTTGGATAGCTGTGCAATGAGAGATGGGTACTCCTGTTGAGTTAAGCACAACTTTTCACCCTCAAACAGATGGAAAGTCTGAGCGCACTATTTAGATATTGGGGGTTCATGGAACCAGTTTCTACTGCTCGCGGAGTATGCTTACAACAATAGTTATTAGTTGAGTATTCATATGGCTCCCTATGAGGCCTTATATGGGAGACTTTGTAGATCTCTAGTATTTTGGTTTGATCCGAGCGAGGCTAGGCTTTTGGGTACAGACTTAGTACAAAATGCCTTGGGTCGGTTCGGGTCCAAAGTGGTTTGAGAGTGGATTGAGACACTTAGTCTCCAATTTAGAAGCATAAGTTGGAAAAAGTCAAACGGATATTGACTTATGAGTCAACGATCTCGGATTTGAATTTTTATGGATCAGTTACCTCAATTAGGTTCTTTTGGACTTAAAAGTGCGTCTAGAATGTATTTTGGAGGCCTGTGGTAGAATTAGACTTGAATTGTCGAAAGTTGGAAATTTGGCAATTTTGGTTAGTAGTGGAAAATATGATACCGGGGTAAGAATGGAATTCCAAAAGTTGGAGTAGGTTCATAATGTCATTTTTGATGTGAGTGCAAAACTTGAGGTCATTTGGACAAGGTTTGGTAGGTTTCGGCGCGTTTTGCAGAATTTGGAAGTTTAGAAGTTCTTATTCTTGAATCCGAGGGTAATTTGGTGTTTTTATTTCGATTTAAGTGTTTCGAAGGTTACAATAACTTCATATGTTTATATGTGTCTTGTTGGTATTATTTGTTGAGGTCCTAGGGTCCTCGAATTTGTTTTGGATTGTTGACGGATTGGTTTTTGGTATTTGAGAGCTGATGAAAACTGCTAGTGTGATTTCTACTGGTGTTTTTGCACCTGTGGAAAGGGAAATACAAGTTCGAGGTCGCAGGTGCGATCGTGTAGCCGCAGATGCGGAAATGGAAAGTCGGGATTAGAATCACATATGCAGATGATTTATCTCATCTGCGAGCCCGTAGATGCGAGACCTGGGGTGTATATACGGGTTTAAGGACTCAAGTGACTTCAGCAAATGTGGACATTTTGGCCTAGAAGAGGCATCGCAGGTGCGCAATTTAGGCCGCATGTGCGAAAAATCATAGGCGGAAGGTATAAATTGAATCCTTTGAGAATTTTGGTCCATTCTTCACCATTTTCAGTCAGTTTGAAGCTTTTAGGAGTGATTTTTGAAGTGGGATTCAAGGGATTAGTGGTGATGTAAGTTTCTTGAGACCTAATACTCGTATATGTGGTGATTTCCCGTTATTTAATCATGTAATTAGTGAAGATTTGGGATAAAAATGAGGGGCTAGGGCTTGGGATTTGGAGAGTTTTATTTGAGGATTTGAGTGGTCAAATTGAGTCGGAATATTTTGTATGTGTGGACTCGTGAGTGAATGGCTTTATAGCTTTGTAAAAGTTGTCGGATTCCGAGACGTGGTCCCGAGGGCCGATTTGAGCGAATTCCGGGTTCTTAGTCTAGTTTGGTAGTTTTTCTTTTGGAAATCATTCCTTTAGTATATATTGATGGTATTGTACTGATTGTAAATAGATTCAGAGCATTTGGAAACCGAGTCTAGGGAAAAGAGTATTGCGGAGTAGAGATTTGATCGGTCTGAGTTAAGTAACGATTGTAAATCTAGTCCTGAGGGTATGAAACCCTGGATTTTGTGTCATGTGACTCTTTTGAGGTGACGCACATGCTAGGTGATGGTCGTGTGAGTATGCACCTATCATACATCCTTTTTCACTAGTACACCCCGTAAAAGGGAGTAATAAAGGAGTTTTTCCAATTAAAGGACAGTCGAAACATGATTTATTTAAAAAAAATTCAGAGTCACCACTTGAGAGATTTATGGTGTCCCAAGTCACCGTTTGAATCCCGAATCGAAAAAATTATTGACTCTGTTTAACAGTCCGCGAACCAGAAATACGATTAAGGAATTCTGTTAACCCAGGAGAAGGTGTTAGGCATTCCAGGGTTCCGTGGTTATAGCACGGTCGCTCAATTGTTATATCTGGCTTAATTATCTGTTTTTATACAATTATGAACCTATATCCAAATTTTAACTTTTAAACCGCTTTTATTCATATTTTTTAAAAGAAGATTGCAATGTCATTAAAACACGTCTCGAACCACGTCACATAAATGCACCCGCAATTTTTGACATATTTTAACTTCGTTGGGATTTGGATTTGGGTCACATAAATATGCACCCGAGTTTAAAAAGGTAAAATTATTAAATGACGCGCCTAAAAGCGACTACGCGTTTGCACTTTGCGAGGGCCATGAAATTTGCTAAATGACTCGCCTCAAATTCTAAGAAGTTACTATTAATCACATAAGGGTCATGAATTGTTAAAGGGAAAATGGCGCACCTCAAATTTTCTACAAGAGTTAACTAATTTTACGAGGACCACGGGCTCAAAAGTTATACAATTTTCTGACTTAGCACCACTCATGGCCTATTCTTATTCCTTGCCAAGAAAGAAACAATTCCAATTTTTCATCTACCCAATTAAAAGCAATTATTCAGGAACCAATGCTACATACATCACAATCGAAATAAAACTAATTAAAACAATTTAAATGAAAACTAAGACATTCTACTCAACAGTGTAGAATCACAAATCAGCCAACACACGCGCCAAGCTATCATAACACAATAAAATAAGAGCGAAAATTAAGAGATTGACCTTTTATTGATGGACCAAGCTAAAAATTGAAAATTAATCGGGCTAAGTAAAACAACAATCTTTCGATCGAAACATTAAAATTACAAATCGGAACCTCGAATAGATACCGAAAAGCTCGAAACCCAAACGCAACCTCAATCAAGCTTTAGAACCGAAAATGGAAAAGCGGAACACAAAGAATATTTTTTGTATTTTTGGAATAAGAAGCTATGTTAATTGGACGAAAAGAATGGTATTTCAAATCACTGAATCTTTGAACGCAAAGAACTAATTTCTTTGTTTTGTGTTAGGCGTCTTTTTTGACTATTTTCCCAATTCCCAAGATTCCTTCTCTTTTGTTATTCTTCTGATTCCTTCATTGTTTGCTATTTTGCTCTTTTCATTTTTTGTTTTTTGCTTTGAAAATCGACCTTGACCAATACCTCCTACCCACAAATGTTGACTCAAATACCTTAGCCTCAGCTCCTTGTTTTATTAAAATCAGGGATCTGTCACTTCCGTTTGCCTTGATTTCCGTCTTAGGAGACCGACTTTTTGCAGTTGAAGATTAGTAGCGTCGCCGCCATTTTCGTTTTTGTTTTAGAGTTGCCTCCAAGATGAGAACGACGGATAGAATGTAAGGTTGACGGGGGTGTAAGGTGTAGGTTTTATTTTGGAGGTTAGATACTATATGTAGGGGCAGAGTTTAAGTTAGGGATATGAGGCTAAGGATTATGGGCTAGGAAGTGAAGGATGGGTATTGAAAGATTTGGGTTCACTCATCACATGATCCAATCTTGAATTTAAGACCAAACTTTTTCAATTTTTTTTTCTTTTTGATATTCTTTTTTCTTTCTTTAATTTTTGATGTTCTTTTTTCTTTCTTTAATTAATTAAAAACCTAAATTAAATTCCTAAATTAATTCACATTGTAAAATTAAACTGATTATTTAACTATAAAGTTTATCAAAAATTAATTGATCCTAAATTTAAAGAGAAAAATTAATAATCCAAAATTTTAAAGCTAAGAATGCAAAAATAGACTATTTTTGTGATTTTCATTTTCTAATAAAGCAACTACTAATAAATTAATCCTAAAATGTGAACAAATTCTAAATTCAATGCATGGTATTTTTGGTATTTTTTGATTTTTTAATGGAAATTAAATATGCACAATAATGCAAATAATTAACAAAATTCTACGAAAATTTCTATAAATTGCAAAAAATTGGGTAAATTATTTTCTAATATTTTATGGGAGTAATTCATATAGGGCAAAAATCACGTGCTCACAACACCATTGGAGACTATGACTTGGTACGTCCCGTATTTACCGTGAAGTTGAATATTTTGTTGAAACCACATGCTTAAAACTTTTTTTAGAAAGAATTTATGCAAATCACGCTGGATGCCATGTTTAGGTCTTATGCAAGTGTTGCTTGGACCTTAGAGGTCTTTTTTTGCTATCTTCTTATTGTTTTTGATTGGAAATATATACTCAGTCATGCTTATACTTATTCATTTCATAATTCAGTCTTTATTACTATACTTTTGATGCATCGTATAAATGTTATTTGGGCTGAAAACTTTATTATTTTGAGGGCCCGGGAGGCTGTAGAGATTTATGACTAGTTGAGGCAGAGGGCTTGATTTGTGATGATATTTATGGGATCGGACTGCTCGAACAAGCATGTTTTACTGATTCACGATTGAGTGAGGCCAAAGGCTTAATTGATTATTCCATGATTGGCTTGTTATAATGCTTGGGCTGAAGGAGCCCCTCCGGAGTCTGCACACCCACAGTGAGCGCATGTACCTATTGAGTACTAGTGCCAATTGCTAAGTGAATGGGAGGCATGAGAGATGGCGAGGTTTTCTCGAGGGGCTGTATATGAGTGATGGTGATGATTGCCTGAGGGACTGTATACGAGAGATGTTTGCTCGAGGGGCTATTTATGATTTCACCATTTTTCTCATTGGAGCATTTCATCTTGTTCTAAAACTGTTGAAATATGTTTTAAGATTGATTTTTTTATTGGAACTGGATTTAAATAAGCTGATTTGATTCAAGCTATGGTTTAAAAGGCATATTGTACTCTGCTAAGTTATTGTAATATGAACCCTACATTCATTGTTGCTCGTCACTACTTCTCAACCTTTATTTAGCTTTGTTACTTATTGAGTTAGAGTAATCATGTTACTCCCTCCACCTTGTGTGCAGATCTAGGTTATCTGGACACGGTAGCGGCGGTTGACTATTCCAGTTGCAGACTTTTCTCCAAGAAAACAAGGTAGCTACTTTGGCGATTGCAGCCCTTCTCTTCTCCATCTTATCTTCCTTTAGATGTATTTAGTTACTTTTCCGACTATATTTGTCTTGATATAGTCAGATACATTGTAGTAGATGCTCATGATTAGTGACACCCCGATGTCGGGCTTTTTTCTGCACTTTTATTTTTATTTGAACTCCTTATGAAGGTTTTATATTAAATAGCTTTGAAATTATCTTGAAAACGATAATATCATTTTGTTTTTGGTAATGTGTCGGTTTGCCTAGTACCACAATATGCGCCATCATGACAGGGTTAGGTTTTGGGTCATCACAGCAACTTAGGCTTTTAGCCTCATTCATAGCATTCAAGGAGGAACGAGTGCAAAAGAGGGAATTATTTCACAAAAGGGTAAAGATTTGTAATGAGGTAGCAAAAAAAAAATTAAAGGCTCAAATAAGGTTAAGTAGTGATAATATTAATGTGATGGTAGGCTCGAAAGGCTAAAGAGGACTTTTCAAAGAGATCACAAAGAATGCCTAAGGTTATCCCTCCAACCAAACATAATAACATTAGTATTGAAAGACCAACCGGGTAAGTTCTAGATGATAAAAGTAAACACAAGAATTATTTTTAACAAAAACTAACACACTTGGAAACTAATCAAGATGGATCAATTCCACTTTTTAATAAGAATAATTAGAGCAATATCATGCCAACTAATGGGCAAAGAGTCACCAAATGAGTCAAAAACTTATCACCAAAATTATTCTTCCCCATGCAACTTACTTTTTCAATTTAGAATCAACTTTCGATGGGGTATTCTTAATTCACGCTTCACACACAAGACCCTAATTTTTTTTAGCACCAAACAATCCAAAAGTCTCCACATAACAAAAAGACTAATTCACTTAAAGTCATCACGACATCCATCATAGGGAAAAATCACCCGGTTCAACACAAAAATATTCTTCAGGAAAGAACAGTAGCATAAAGAAAATCCAATAAAATTTATTGAAAAGCATATTACTACTAAAGAGATAAAAATGTATAAACTAAAGACTACTGAAGAAAATAAATGAATAAAAAAGGAGCAATAAAATAGAATAACAGAAGTGAGTAATCCGTAAATGTATCACCAATCACAAACTACGCCTGGCAAAGGCATATGATAAATAATAGTAGAACAAGCCTGACAAAGAAATATAATATCCATACGAAAACATAAGTCCGACAAGGACATAAGTTAAGTATGAATGTACAAATAAAGTATACTCCCTAAAGCCACTAAAAATACTGCAGTTTCCTTACTACACAATATCAAGATAAAATAAGAGCAGTTTGAGGCTCTCCCTGAGATCTGCATCAAACTAGCAGACTGCAGAGGCTAATCACTCTCGTGTAGAGCTCTCAGCTCATCATAATCGGTAGCATCAGTATCAACATCAGCAGGACTCAAGAAGGAATTCTATTCACTATCATCTTCATCCTCGACTAGTATCTTCCTGTTGAGCTACCCCATTTGAATATGACTTTGATGCCTCCCTACATCTTAATGAACTTGCCCTTCTTCTTATTTCTTTCTTTCCCCATTTTGAAGTCCGCCTGAAAATCTACATGTGTTTTGGCCATATTGCTATAGGCTGCCTCTTGCCTGCCAACAGAAGCTGCCAGTTTCTCACGAGACTCTGCCTACTTTTTCTGGATCTCTATGTAGCTCTTCATTTCTTCCCTGGTAAAATATTTGGGCATAAGCTGAGAGTATGAGGGCCTACTAGAGATCTATGACACTAAGTCACAAATGGAGGTAAGCTGGGAATTTAGCATCCCAAAGGGTCCCTCGGCCTGAGTAGCTTGTGAGGAGGACCCCTCACCTTCTAGCTCTTTACCACACTGCCTTCTCCTGTCACTCTCAATGGGTGAAAGAGCTTGTCCGACAGTATCAAATGATCTTCATCCCATTTCTCAGCCTATTCATGCCAACATAATTCTGTAATCAAGTATGGAAATATAAATGTCGAGCCACCTTGAAGCACATACTCCTTCGGCTCCTAAACGATGTAGTGACCAACATTTACTAGAATTCCATTAAGGATGCAAGCAATTGTAATGGCCCTAGTACATATCACATCATATTCACCACATTTGATGCCTTTTTTCTTTTTAGCCCAAGTCACTGTTTGACTTGTAGGACAAAGCTTTGAGACTAGCCAATCACCGTATCTCTTTCTCGCACTGGCTCTAGCGGATGATTTTGAAGCCCATAGACATCATTTATATCTTCAACTCCAAATTTTACAATCTTGCCCCTTATTGCAACTTCATGGTTTTTGGAATGTGTATGCCTTAAGTAGGCATAAAATTCCCTAACTCATTCCTCATTGGCCTTGTATGGAGGGGAGATGAAGTACGTCCAGCTGCTTGAAACTAGCCGGCCATGGAAATTCGAAAGGAGCTCCGCCACTTTGTCATCGACAATTCGTTTCTCAAATTTGAGCTTATTCGTGAGGAGATCATCATAATACCGATTTTGGCACTCAGAAGACATGAATCTGTAGGCATCATAGTTCAAATCCTCAGCGACTTCTTATATTTCGTGATCAAGCGCCGCATTTTTATTCTTGTTGGGTCTATTTTAAGTTCAATGTACATTCAAAATCAAAATCAAGTTTTGATGACGTCCAAATTCACTGCTAAACAGTAAAAGGACATGGCCGCATGCAGTATAATTGACCCAACTATGAGTGGGTATTAGATTTTATGTTAAGAAATAAAAATAATACAATTAGGCCAAAGAATCAAGCTAAATAGGCCTAACAAGCCAAAGTTGCATAGTTACTGATTTTGCACCAACTGCCCAGCTACCGCACCTGCAAAAAAGCCTCGCAGGTGCGATTCCGCTTCTGTAAAAATTCTGTCGTTTTTGCGATTAGCAGTTAACCAAACATCGCATGTGCAGAAAGTCCTCACTGGTGCGGCCCTTTTTCGCGTCTGTGAGTGTTCATAACAGGGTTCAAAGGCGTAGAACTGCCGTTTCTTTTCAATTTTGAAAATAATTTTGGCACACAATTTATACTCAAAACTTCTAAATTTGTGCACTTAATGATTAGAAGACATAGCTTACCCATGATTTCAAGGCCAATGGCAAAATTATTTCACTTGGACAATTCATCGAACACATGACAAGAACAAAATGTATTGACTTTTCTTTAAAACAATTTGGGTAATTAAGACTTTCGCAATTTCTTTTCAGCAGCACCAAGCAAACACACTACGCTTAACCAATTTACTCACTCCTAATACTAACACTAATCAGAAGGAAATAGGGAATTAGGGGATACGACCACGGAAACTCATAAATGAAGAAGAAGAAGAAAAGAGAAGGAGAGTAGAGATAAAGATTTGGTATAACATATAGATAATTTCGAGTTTGTATAAAATTAAAGAGAGTTGCCATCTAATTATTTCTAAGGTGAATTAGGACACCTAAATTGATTAAAATAAATTAATAAAGTATAACTCTATTAATGGTCTACTTAACCTAAAATTTTCAGGTAAAGATTTAATTAATCTAAAGGGAAGGTTTTTATGGCACCCTTTTAAGATCCATATTAAAATGATTAACCGATCGGACTAAAATAGTTAACTAAGTTTACATGTAAAAACCCTCTTTTAAAAGGAGACTCAGATTCACATTAAAAGTCATGTTGAAGATTTGTGTTTGTACATTAAGAAGATTGATTTGGACTTATTCGTTTCTTTGAAAATATATTTCGATTTAATTGGATCAAGACTTAAAAACATGACCTTAAAAACGTGACATACCATGATTAATTGTTAATAATATACAGACTTCACCAAAATTCTTCATCTGCAGTTCAAAGTAGTAGGGTGTTAGAAATTTTGGGAGAGCAAGACAACACAAAAGAACACTCAAAACTCACAAAGAAGAAAAATGGAGGAAAGGAGGATTTCTATTCAACTTGGCTTACATAAAATGGCTAGATTACATAGCTATTTATAGGAAAACTCTTTCATGCATCTTGCCTAGTGTATATGTAAACACAATAACTAAGTCCACACCTCACTTTATTCAAGGTACATGGATGACACCAATGCATAAAGAAATTCACACTCTAATGCATGTACTTACTTAATGTCTAGTTCATGAACTAATGTAGACACATGTAGACAAATGTAAACTAATGTGAACTAATGGAAACAAGTTTATTATGTTTCACATTTCAACATTCCCCCTTAAACTTGTTTCATCACTCCAAGTGCCATCCTTAGCTTTTGAAAAAGCTCAATCTTCAACGGCTTGGTGAAAATATCCGCAATTTGATCTTGTGACTTCACATGCTCAAGCTCCACAACTTTATTAGATATGCAATCTCTAATAAAGTGATACCTCGTATCAATATGCTTGCTTCTTTCATGAAACACCGGGTTCTTGGCCAATTCAATAGCCGATCTGTTGTCAACGAAAATCTTTGTAGCATCTTCTTGTGGTTGGTGATGTTCCTCGAACAAGCTCCTTAGCCAAATTGCATGACATACACAAGAACAAGCTGCCACATACTCCGCTTCACAAGTTGACAAAGTCACAATTAGTTGCTTCTTAGAATTCCATGTAAATGCGGAATTTCCAAGAAAGAAAACAAATCCGGTAGTACTCTTTCTATCATCAATATCACCAGACCAATCACTATCACAATATTCAACAAGTTTGGAGTCCTTGAAAAATGAATAAAATATTCCATAATCAAGTGTACCTTTGATGTACCGAAGTATTCTGTTGGACCTTCAAATGGGAGGTAGTAGGCTCTTCCATAAAGCGACTCACAAGTCCAACACCAAAAAGAATATCCGACCTTGTACATGTCAA